>JBBMEG010013762.1:0-30169 GCA_037832605.1 Cyclanthera cordifolia
AGAAGAGGAAGAAATCAAACCAAAGAAAACCAAAGAGATTGAACTAGAGATCGAAGAAATCGACCAAAACCAAACGATCGAAATCACCACAAAAATACGCAAACGGAAACGAGAGAGAACGAGGGAGGGAGGAGCAAAAAATCAATTTTGAACAGTACACGGTCTTGAACAGTACATTACTGTTCATATCAGTGTTATGAATAGTGATAACCCGGGTTTGGTAAATCCCTCCACCAAACAAGTATTAAGGGGTGTTAAGTTAATCTGGATTAACTTAACGCCCCCACCAAACACGCCCTAAAAATGTGTAGTATAATGTGATTGCAAGAAGAATCAAGGAAAAAGTTGCTGGGCAAAGGATATCAAAACTTCAAGAATGAACTGCTTTTATGTCAAGACTAAAGGGGTTTAAAATTAATTAATAGCCATTATTTTTATTGACATACATCTTCTTCTTTGTACCTCATTCACAAAATATTTAGGGCGTGTTTGGGGCAATGAGTTATTTAAGATAAGTTAAGTTAGAAGGAGTTAAGTTAAATGAGTGCTTAATCTGAGTTTTAAGTTAAGTTGTGTTTGTGGCAGAGATTAAGTTAAGCAGAGTTTAGTTAAGCCGAATGTTATTTGTTGTACACATTAAGTTAAGCACGGTTAAGCTAAACTGTGTTTGTTATGTATGTTGAGTTGATTTTTTTTTTTTTATGAAATTAAAATGCAATGAATTAGATGAACTAATTTTTATTTCATAATAACCCCATTAAAGAGAATGAATTGACTTTCAAAATATTAGTAAACAGATGCTCAAATTTATAATTATTGAATTCATATGCCACTATTTAACAATAAAATAAAATTCATTGGAATATAAGTACCAAAATTTAACAATGAAAAAAAAAAAACGATTTAAGAAACAAGGTTCATGAAATAAAATCATATCACAGTAACAAAATAAGTCTAGATACATAAAAAGATACGAACAAAACACGCAACATATGACTAAACAGAAAAGAAAACTTCGTGGAAGAAATACGTATGATCATATCATCCTGGCCCTACTTAGGAGGTATATTAATAAGAATTCAAACATATATTAAAATAAATAGTTATTTATTGGAATATATTTTATACTTGGACCCAAGAGTCAAAGATAGACGGTTCAACTTGTACGCACTTGAAATTATCATTCCAAAAAAATCTGTTGCATCCACTGCCAAGCATCTCTGCAACAGCTTGGTATTGACCTTTCAGTGTTTTTACTCTACAGTCGCTAATCGTGGTTGAAGTGATCAGACACCCAGGTATTTTAGAACGCATTAGTCGCAGCAGTTCGTTATGGTACTTACTTCTAAAAGTTCCATTATAAGAATTTATTGTATATGATAATAATAATAAGAGTATTATTAATATTAAACTTATTTCAATAAATAAATATATTTTAAATTATAAAAATTAAAGTTAAAAGAAAATCTTTAAAACCAACAATAGATATGAATCTAATGACGAATGGCGAACATGACCGAAATAGCTATCAATTTATACATAAAAAAATATTACCAGAGTTCGTTTACAACGTAATCGCATAACAAATACATACGAACGAAGAAAATACAATAAAGAAATAGAACAAAAACAATATTTGAAATGGAAATAGCAACATCAAAACTACAATAAAGCAACATATTTATTTTTAATTTAACAAATAAATCGAACCTCTACTTTCTGGAAGTTGACAATGACTGTCAATAATCACTGCACAAGATTACACTATCAACCTAATAATATATTACGAAGTCAATATATTATTAGGTCAATATATAGTTAGTTTAAACTCAACATATCTTATAAACAACTGGAACAAGAAACTAAAAATCCTCAGCCTCAAGATGAAAGCATTTTTCATTTCTCAAACGACATTTCATCAAATAGTTTGTTTTTTAAAAAGTGAACCGACAATTACAATAGAAGCACAAAATGTAAAACAAAAAACAAGTTAACAAACAGATTAGAACGAAGCATGTAAAAAAATTCAACCAACAACAAACATAAAAACCTCAAACAAGATTGATTAGAACTATAGCAGAATCAATGATAAAATTAAACTAATACAGAGAAATCAAAGAACTTGCAGGATAAAATTAAAAACTTGCCGAATAAGAACTTGCCGGATACAAAGAACACAAAAGACAGCCAACATACCAAAATTGGAAACAAAGTTCGTTATAATGTTAACTTCTTTCAATGTAACAAAAAAAAAAAAAAAAAGGTTTAGGAACTCACTGCAACAATATGGAGAAGTATGTCCAAATGAACAACACCATCGAAATTTAAACAGAAAAGAAGAGGGGTGCAGTTGAGTACAATTAAATGAACACTTCCAATCAATTGAATGAGGTGTAAAATCAATTTAACAGTGCGTAGAATCTATTATCCTGTTTAGATTTTATGCCCGATTTGCATACTACTGTCATTGAATTGATTTTACAACTCATTCAATTGATTGGAAGTGTTCATTTAATTCTACGTGTTGTTCATATGTTCCTAAACTTATTTCAATTTTTTTTTTATTTGTTACATTGAAAGAAATTAACACTAAAACTCAGATTAACTTAATCCTACCCGATCACAATACATTATTGATTTTTTTTTTTTTTTGAAATCAGTACATCGTTGAATTATGTTCCCATTGACATTAAATAACAATCATGACAATCCTTTTTTTTTTAAGATGAATTTATGATATTTGATAAACAATTATGCTCTTTTCCCTTTCTTAAAAACAAACGTTCTTTTTCTTTTGATGCAAATTTTTGTTAGCCTTGGTCAAACAGACCTTTTTCATCTAATCAACTAAAAAGTTTTTGAAATATTCACAATTACGGGCCAAAGTTGTTAATTAGCCATTACAACATATATTTTCAATTTTTAGCAAAAAACAACATATATTTCCAATTTATGCTTGTTTACATTTAAGTGTTCAAATCTTTGTATGTTAATTTAAAATGCCAAGTTCTAAACCCTAGCAATGAAACTAACAAAATCCTAACAGTCAATATTATTGTTGGTGCAAAATTGCTCCATCAAAAAATGTTTTCTTTGGTACAGAGCTCATCCAATGAATGACAATTAGAATTTTTCTAGTCATATCGACCACCAATCTAATGAAAAGAAACTGTTTCTTTCCAGGCTAGAGCTCTCCTAGCACAAGATGAAACACTAAGTACTCGAGCAATGCGATCGAAGGACTCGAGCATCATACAACAAAATGCACCGCATCCAAGAAAGCAAAGGTATTCAAAACGCGAGGCGAAGGGTAAAATTTCAACTGATCTTTAAATAGGAAAAAGAAATAAAATTAAAAACTAAACTCAGACTAGACATTAAGTACAAAAATATGCAGATGCAATCGCTTATCAGATTTACATTGCAGCTGATGTGAACAACAGCTAGCAAAGTTGCTAAAAATTTACAATTCTCACACTTAATCCCCCACACAGGCGCACCACATATATAGGGGAAAAAATTGAGGGACCCCCAAAAATAGAAAATAGGGCAGAGAAACAAACAAGAAAGAAAGTGAAAGTAAAAGAAGGGGAACCATTAAAAACACAAACCCCTCTCTAGTTATCCCTCTAACTCAATACCATATATTGCCTTTTCTTTTCTATCCCTAGGGATGTGGATTAAAACCAAACAAATTGATCATATCATCACTTACCAGTAATATGAAATGTGAGCCTATAAACATTCTGTTCATTTACAATCAATCGGATTAGATCGACCCATTTCCATGTCAGTGAGTCAAGTCCTCGCTACCGATGCCCACACTCGACTTATCAATCATACGCACATTGTATTGATCGTATACTCTTGCTCGGTTCTCTGCCCACCACTGTTCTGCTTGCTTTTCGGTAAATCGTTTCCGGCTGCAACAAAAAAAGTGATGTGTTAAAAATTCTACACCATCTAATTATGGTGAATCATATGGGTGCAAACGATTTGCTTCGGCTCAATTTGAATGAGGAGCCGAAACCAAACCTTTAATATTTATAGGAAAAATGAGTGAACCAAGCCAAACCACATAGTAATCTAAGCAAACTTCACCGAAATAAGGAACTGATGGTCTTTTGGTAAGTTGGTTCGCTATTCTTGGGTTTTGGGCTGCTACTGTGAATAAAATACGATATAAGTCTAATCGGTGATATTCGATTCATATCTAACAAAAACCAAAACCAACTGTTTTTTTTTCAAAAAAAACACTCTAACTGTCCGAGCTAAACTGTTCCAAACTGTACCAGGGCAGTTTGGTTGGTTTTGTCGGCTCTTACTAGCACGCCTACCATATGCTTTGCAAAGATGATACTATTGATAGTACTGTGAGATTAGAATGATGGGCCACCAGGTGACTCATCATCTACATATGCTTTAACAATTAGAAAGCATGGAAGTTCAAAGCTTTTGGTTAACAGAGATAACAAATGAAGTTTCAGAATAGTGAAGTATTGCAGTGGTTGATTTTATCATAGCCTATCCTTAGATGGATCGATTGCCCCAAATAAGCTATGAGACAGTCTCCAAGCACAACAAATTTTACATGTACTTCACTAAGTTATTACCAAGCCAGACGACCTAGCCACCCAAACAAGAGGATGTACCTCCTTTTTTATAGTCGGATAATGAAATCGTAAAAACTACTATCTTCAAATCAACTCTTTTTTGCAAAGGATCAAGCAATGAGGATGAAGAATAATACCTGAAACGCACTCGCTTGAGATCTTTGGCACCACCCTGAAGAGAAGTAAACGTGATATATACACCAGGCTCATCTTGTTCAACCCATTCAGCATCATGAGAATCACTTTCTTTAACCTTGTTGCCATTTCTAGTTGTTGAATCAGAATTGCCTTGTCTGTGGCCTGAGCTGCGATTACTAGCAGAGCTAGACCCATTAGACAGTGTGTGACCGTTTGAATCAATAATGTTGGCTTCTAGAGACATTGTTTGACCATTAGATCGGTCAATCGATGGAGAAACCACAACACTCAAGGGAGGACTGGAGCCCAAGGAGGCAAGAGAAGGTGATTTGATGTTGCGAGATGCTCCAACTGGAAGTCTTTCTGCCATTTCTTTCAACTGATGAAAACAAAGGAAAAACGAGTTTGCACCTCTCAGCAAAACCGACAATAGTAAAAAATAAAATAAGCCAGCATCGTTTATCTATCTACAGAGAGAAGTTGGAAATTTTATTTGCAACCTGAAGGAGTGACCAGAAAGCAAGAGACAATAACCAAAACTTGGATGTCAATTAGCAGTACTAAAGCTACTATCAGATTGCCAGCCAATTTTATTTTTCTAACCATCAGTTAGGGCTCATTTTCATAATCATAATATAATTAAATTAGCTTGACATAAAATAAATAAATAAAATTAGCTAGACTTGCTCGTTCTAGTTTTTTGAATTAGCCAGAACACAACTAGACTTCACTTTGCCCAAGGTAAAATGCAAACCCTAACGGCTATAGATTAGGACTTGGTGGTAAAAGTATCTTACTCATCAATTAAAGTTGAGATTCGTGCGAGAGGCTGGGTTCAAATCACATTATCTTACGGTCACCTCCCTCCAAGGTAATTAATATCACTAAGATCTCTTCACCATCCAAGTTATAATGCTAGTTAACAGTCTATTGTTTCAAATTTAGAGAACATGAAGAGAACATTGTGGGTACTACTGGAGAGATAGAAGCCAAGAAAGTATTCCTTCGGGTTGTCAATTAGAATACGCGACATAAATAGGTAGTCGTCATTCGTGATTTACCGTCTATGAGTACTGTTTTTCTAAAGGCACTTCCGATACACAGTGATGTAAGGGAGCTCAAGTAAATGCATGCATTATATACTATTTCCAAGGTAAGAAACAGAAATAATAGCACATACTAATATACGTATATAGCTCCATACAGAAAAAATAGCAGCTGTACATATATAGCTCCATAAACCAGCATACCATCACATACAAGAATACTACTTACTTGGGCTGTAAGCGATTTGATTACTTCCTTTGCTGCATTGCACTTTGTCGCTTCTCCTGCAGCAAATGACAGAGCTTCCTTCAACTGTTTGGTCGTTCTTTCCAACTCAACTTCCTGAAGTTGAGCTTTACGGGTAAGATTATCAACCTGCAGAAAGAAAAACAATTGATAAGGCCTGATACATTTAAGGGCTTCTAAGTAAACATGGCTTCCATACAATAAAGAAAAATGACGATACAGAAAAGGAAAATCTGAAACAGAAACTATAGACCTTGAAGAAGTTTGTTATAATAGTTCCATTTCTAAATCAAAAAGTTGTAGAATCAAAATTTCTATAAATTGTCTCAGATAAGAAACAAATATCAATTGATAGAAGTTAGAACAAGAGAAAAATAGAGAGAAGAAAATATTTCCACCAAGGTACCCCAAGAGATTTAAGAACACCATTCGGCATTAATTAAATAAAGTAATTAGAAAAACTCTTGAGATACTACTAAGCATATCAAATAAATTTCATAAGCAATGATTTATTTCCCGATCTTTTTTATATAAGAAACAAAAAAAGAGGGAACCCTAGTCAAGAAAGACTAATTACGAAAGACCATCAAATTCCTAAGAATCATAGAGGGGATAGTTACAAATTTTTTTTACTATAGCTGTATTTTCATAAATTCATTTGTTGGTATTTGAAAAAAATATTGGCTGAAAAAATTTGATGAAAAGTGATTAATTAAATAAGATAACCATTGTAATTCTATGAATACCTAATTATTTACATCTATTGTATCATAGGAATCAACCTAATAGTCTAACACGAACTAGTTCTCTCAAGCTTTGATCTGGCTACATTTCTATGGAAAATATTTTGTGTACATGACACCTTTTTGCTATAAAAAAAAAAATTTAGCTTCTCAAGATCAGTTATTTTTACATTATATGAAACATGCAATGCTAAAATAGTAATTATAAAAAATCATATATGATCAGCTCTAATCAAGAAGCTTAGGAAAAGACAAGTGCGGTATACCTGAGCTTTTAACTTAACAACCTCCTGGCTAAGACTATCATTTGTCCTTTTAGCATCATCTACTACAATCTTTGGTGAGGTAAGACCTCCAAGAGTAGGGGTAGGTGTTGTTGAACGAGGAGGACTTGCTCGCCTTGATATTGGGGATGTTGCTCGAGAGACAATTCTAGAGCCAGGAACTGAAGCTGAAAAGAATTTTTTGGATGACCCAAAAACTGGATTAAGTGATTTAGAAATAGCTCCCCATTGAGATCCTCCATTTGGAACAGGCGATACCCTGCTACTATAACATTCAAATTTTTTGTTTTTCTTGGAAGATTGGCTTTCACCTTGCTTCATGGCTTCCATGGTAGAAAATCGAGCAAGTTGAGCACGAGACTTGACAGACTCTGGTTTCTCATCTTTCTCAACAAGTTCAGTGGATCCTTGGTTAACACTTCTTCTTCGACTCACTGAAGACTGAGAAGAAGCATCAGTTTCAAATGCTTTTCGTAGTTTGTTATAACAGTTATCACATACACGATAAGGTTTGTTAGGATTTGGGGCCATAGAAGCCTTGTGACATTTCTTACTGCTGCAAGCATGACAGAAAACAAGTCCACAGTTATAACAATTATGTCGCTTCCTTTTGAAGTTAAACAATACGTGGCAGCCTGAACACATAGACTGATCAACACCTGAAACCCATTTATGAAGGCAGATAGCAGCAGAAAAATTTGTACCACATACAATGCTCTTAACTTGCTTGTCTTTCAATGCTTCTACTAATGTTGGTGAATTTCTGTCATCGGTATCACCATGACCCAACCGACCATTTGCACCCTTGCCCCAAGTGTAGACTTCAGTTCTTGAAGTCAAAACAACAACATGATAAGCACCACAAGCTATTTCTTCCACAAAACTTTTAGAAAGCTTTCCTTCAACACGAACTGGAGCCTTTCCATCAGCATGAGGATTTCCTAACTGACCATAAACGGGACTTCCCATAGTGTAAACATGGCCAGAAGTTGTAAGGGCAACAGTTAAGCTGTGCCCACATGAAACTCGACAAAAGTTAGGTTCAACAAGAGCTGCAACACAAGTGGGAACAAGTTTAGTCTCTTTGTCACCATGCCCTAGTCGACCCTTATCTCCATCTCCCCATGTGAATAGCTTCCCTGAAGAGCAATTGCTGGAACTTGAGCTTCCAACCATCACTTCAACTACAGCGGCAGTATGCCAAACACCACACGCAGCCCGCACAGTGCGTAAACCCTTGAGAGAATCCACTTCTCTAGGAATTGAGACACTATTGCGATCTCCATGGCCTAAAACTCCAAATGTTCCGTCACCAAAGGTAAACAGTTGCCCTGCAGAGGTTACAACTGCAGTGTGCCAAGGTCCACAAGAGATAGAACAGACATGTATGCCCTCCAATGGCCCATTTACTTTTTTCGGGATCCAGTGGCTTACTTCATTTTCATGGCCAAGAAGACCAAAATTGTAAGTTCCATCACCCCATGTGTATAAATCACCAGAAAGTGTTACAGCACATGTGTGGTACTCACCACAAGATACCAATTCAATATTTGTATTAGCAAGGGCATCTAAAAGCTTTGGTTGCCAAACATCTGAATCAACACCATGCCCAAGCCTACCTCCCGATTCTTCCCCCCAGGCGAAAATTTCTCCTTGCTTGGTCACTAAGGCAGCATGGTGTCCACCACATGCAATGTTCTGAACATCTAGAACTACAGCAGATTCCACGGCTTTAGGCAATAAAGAGTCCATTTTGATACTTAAAGAACTTCCAACTCTATGACTTCCACCACCAAGTACACCATCCCCAGTTCCTTCACCCCAAATAAAAACATCCCCCAAGGCATCACCGTCATCATGACCTGAGCCTTGGCTGGATGAGCTAACAGCACTTGATAAACTAACTCTAAAAGCATCAATTGCCATTGATTTCATCGGACCATGCATGTCTGAACTACCTGATGATAAAGAATTAACTGACATACTAGCAGAATCAGAAGGAAAGAACCCCTTAGGAGGAACAGCATACAATATCACATCTGATAATGCCTTATCCATTCCATTTTTTGGAGGACTTCCATATGGACTGCGAAAATCACCATCCTAAATTTTGAAGAGAAAAATGTTACTTATTTAAATAGACTTCGCGTAATAAATGAGGTAAGGAAAAGATAAATTACCTTTTGCAAGCTATCATTACTACCAAAAGGTGAATTAAGAGGAGAACTTCGTCTAGTGTAAGTTCGAGGACTATTTGCTTCAGACTGCATTCCATCACTCCTAGATTCCGTTCTCCATTTACGTTGATGGCTACGGGAAATTAATGTTTTCAAACCATTGAACCAAACCTCAGCTTCGTCTTTATCCTTGCAAATCTAGTAAGCATAATGCAGATGATTAAGATTTTAAATCACTAAGTAGTCAAGATAAATAAGGGTGAAGCAATGAATTTAATGTAAACAGAATAATAAGCAAAATAATAACATACCAAATCTAAGGATCTCTCGTTATATATTAGAGAAAATGATTGGTATTCCTTCTCTGGTCGCGGATACCTTTGAAATATTGGCTGGAAAGATTTATGAAGCAGATTTGATCAGAAGATAGTATACATACATAAAAAAAAAGCATAAGTAAAATAGTCAATAACTTCCATAAATGGTTTGGTTATAGCCAAAAATGGAAGTATGATTTAACACTTATGTTTGTTCCAAAACTGTTTCTACTATCTCCAATACTATTTTGATTCTTATACTTCCAAAGTCCAAACGTTTTATCATGATCACTAAACTTTGCATAAAAAATAATTTTGACATATGCTGTTAAATTCCTAAATTTTTTATTTGTGTGACCCTTTGAAAAAGCTTACGTTATTAATTAACCATTCTTACCAAACAACTGTCTAATCTTATGACATTTGATTGTTCAGAAAATTCGTAGAAAGTTAATTTCTAGGTAAGTCGTAAGTGATCATCATGGATCGATCTTATTCCCACTAAGCTAATTCAAGATCTTTATTGACCACAAAGTCAATAGTTGCTAAATTCTTACATTTAATGTACTAGTAATCTAATGTTCAGAGATGTAGTCTTATGTTTGAAATCAAATTTAGAAAGGATAATCTTTTCTATTAAATGTAATATCTAACTCTAAAAAATTAAAACCAATCCTTTTTCAAAGTTCGTGGTCTAAAATTAAGGAAAAAAAAAGAAAAAAGAAAAAAGAAAAAAAGAAAAAAGAAAAAAAGAAAAAAGAAAAAAAGAAAGAAGAAAGAAAGTATCAGAGTATAAGGACCAAAAGAAAATAAGTGTAAGAATAAAATGACTTAAACATTTAAAACCTATACGACATAAAAAATATCAAAGCACAAATTAATACTTTTTCCTAACTAGGAAAAGGAAACGGAAAACCCTGCACAGACTAAACTTATGTGCTCAAGGTGTTTCTTTCAAGCACGCTGTATAATGAAACCCATACAAATACTGTAAGAGGAAAGAAAGTTTTACATAGGACCTTTAAAAAGAACTAAACAACAAAAATCTTATTCTTCTACTTGGATTATTTCATGCTTATATGCCTACACATGAACAGCTTACAACACAACATCCAAAGCCAAGCCATCACATCCTTAACTGGATAAATAAACCATAACCAAACAATGTAAGCAGCCACCTTCTCAATGGAGACTCCTCGATATACAAAAAGCTATAATCTTATAGATTATTAAAGTTCAGAGTCAAACATCCCCACAGTTTCTTTATAATTATCACAATATCAGATTCAAATCAATGTGAATGCGATAAAAAAGGAGGGGAGAATAAGCATAGGTGCTAAAGAAATCTAATCTTTAAATGGTACTTACAGTGCGCTGCCCAGATATTATTCTAGAAACATGGCTTAGCTTAAGGTGTTTCTCCTCTTTACCTGAATACCAAATTAGAACAGACTCATCCTGAAAACATAAAACATCGCCAATGCAACTAAAATCAAAAAGAGAAGGAAACATATTATGGAGCTCCATCAACAACCAAAGTAAAAGAAAGAGTATGACAGGAGTTTAATATTGAATAATTGTATTAAGATCTTAAACAAGTCAAATAATCTGTCAGTCTTTATTTATCCAACTCACTGGAAAAATTTCTTAAAACAGAACCCAACTTACATTGGAAAGCCGGAAAGGACAAAATTTTGGTTTTCCTCTTCTTCCATACTTCAGCAGGTAAGCTCCCTTCTTTAGAGCAATAATGGGCTGAAATATAAAAAACAGAAAAAGGATTACATAATATATGCATATGGAGGCCATCTAAGTGGGCTTCCAAACGTTTGGCTATCAAGGTGTGGAAATACAGATGCTACAGATTGCAAACAAGTAATCATATAGTTACGCTGTAATAGTTAAAAATCAAAAACTAAAAAAACAATAATAATTACTTATTCATGGACATCCAGATAAAAACATTAAAACAAGCTACTTCATATATCCTCCTAGAATATTATCATCATGATTTCCATCTTCCTCTCCACAGTCGATAATGTCATGTTGCACTATGAACATGTAGCCAATCAACGGTATTGGCTACAACGACTAGCCTTTGGAATCTAGTTGACTATTTGGTTGAATCAATAAATGACATACAACAGATAAAAGAAAAACACATCATAATTATTTGCAATGATTTCACATGAAAATATTAACATAATAGCTAAACTAATGTTGATCATATGAATTAAACTTAGATCCAGGGCATCAGTGTTGAGAAGGGATCCGATAGCAGTTCTGCTAGATTCATCTTCTACCACTGGCATTGAAAAAGAAGGTAACCTAGTTTATTCTAGATCAACAAGAGTGGGTGTAGGATGCATCCTTCCGTTTCTCTAAGCAATTTTTGAAACCATACATCAAGGGATCCTTCATATGAAATCTTCCCACGGGATTATCTTTTACCAACGTTAAATTACCTCAATCAGAAAACATTCATCAATAATCCAGACACAGCTACCATCCAAAAATTAATTTACTCCTCATCTCTTGTTATGAAAATCAAACTTGCGTCCAGAAATTCATTAAAAAAAAAAAAAAAAAATCACATTCAACTTCTGATGCCTGCATCATAGTTAAACGGTAGTTGTTTGCACTGAGAACAAGACTAGAATACGCAACTGATGGAGACGGCAGTGAAAAACAACACTGACAAAAAATTCCAGTACTTCATATATATATATATACGCTTATTACACTGATTTGAGAGAAACATAGCAATAAGTGCGGAAATCAGGACAACATACGTTCGAGTAGTACAACGATATAAAAATAGAAGAAAGAGTATCAAAAGAAAGTGGATGAGAGCACCTGCTCGATATCCCTTTCAACCGGACCATTCCTATTAAGATCTGAAGCCATCCTATCCATTCTCGACATCAAATTTCTCCCTCTATGACCCTCAAATCTGAAAACTTAACTTTAGCTCGCCCATTTTCAAAACCAAGCGCTTCCATTGACAAGTTCTTGCGAAAATCCCCTCACTCTCCACTTGTAACCCAAATTCAACGAGCAATTCCAATCTACAACACTAAAATCATCCATCTCAACTCGACAACACAACTCACGCCCGATTCATCCAGCCGGCGCTTTGAAACTGCACTGCACTGACTAGGAAGCACTACAGCTGTAAATTCTTGATTAACTCCGATGAATTGGATTAAGCAGCAGGCTCTTCAATGAGTTGACGGGAGAATATAACAGCTAGGTTACAGAATAGATATGATCGAAAACAGAGGTGAAAACTCCACAGATTCGCGTGAATAGACCGCAGAAATTCGAGTTCTGCCACTGACTGTGGTAGAAGAAATAACTGACCATGAAAATGCAAGAAAGTAAAAGAAAACTGGAAACAACTATGATCTGATTCGGAGTTGCAGGAAGAGAGAGAGAGAGAAAGAGAAAGAGTGAGACTAGAAAGTCGAGGAGAGAGAATGACTGAGAGTGTAGAGCACAGACGAATAGAATGAATTGTAAAAAAGATTAAAAAATTAAGAGGAAAAAGAAAAAAAAAAAAAAAAAAAAAAAAACAAACCACCAAAATTTCCCTCTTTGCAAAATGCACAATAGGTAAGAAAGGCAATTTAGCACCAAGGGGTCTTTAATTTGGATTTGGAGGTCTGACCTCAAAGTTATGAGGCTAAATCTAGAGAGAAAGAGAAGTCTGACCAACTATTATTTGTTGTTGCTCTTTAGGAGGAAGGATAAAGGTTTAAGAGTGAGGTTCAGGAAAGCCTTGGGTACAAGGGAAATAGGTTAAGGTTGGATTGGAAAACAAATAGAGGCTTCTTCAAAAAGTAGGGATTTATAGAGTTGTACATGGTCTGGGTTGGATTCGGTTAGGGAGGATTTTTTGACCAATCCAAAGTTTCAGGTTTGATTGTCCTTCAACACGTCCAACCTTATGCATTGAATCAACCTAACTCAACCCTACCTTATATTTTCGGGTTAGGTTGGGTTGAGTTCTCGAGTTGTATTAATCCTCTTCCTCTTTTATAAAACAACTATATTCATGCTCTATAAATATATATAACAAATAACTAAAAGATGGATGATATGAATTTCTTAATGCATGTCATTTATTAATACTCCAAAACCATATCTTATTAATTTATTTATCTTCTTTCGCATCCACCTATATGTACATGGATATATTATTCTTTAGTTCGGGTTGAGTTAAATTGAATGAGACAAAAACTGGTCAATCCTAGAACCAACCCAACCCACCAAAAATTAAAAAAATCATAACCCAACCTAACCCAAATAGAATTATAACCTATCAGATTGTTGATTTTTTGTACACCCTCTAAGATTTAGAGCTTTTAACCAAATTGGCAAACAAAGTAGCACAGTCATTATTGGCTTTCATAATTGAGAGTTATTCTTTTGACCATTAAGGAGCTCTTGAGAAAATGATGCATATTTTGATATGAGTTTGAATGAAAGTTTTCTTAAGCAATTTGTTTTAGGTTAAGTTTAGTTGCAGCATAAATAAATGTCTGGAATATAATTTAGAAGTGATTGGTTGAATTCTATGCATGAATGTGCGACATGAATTGGGCTAATTTGTGAAATTGTCTTTACTATCGAAATCGACATGAAGCCATGTTATTGCAACATGAAGTATAATTCTTAGAATGCAAAGTGAAAGCATTTCAGGATTTAAATGGAGCAAAGTTTTAATGAGGATTACGACTTGGATACATGACGTAATCTGCTTGCAAGCTAATTAACTATGCAGATGAAATCGATCTGAAAGGAGTTGAATTCGTATTTGAAAAAGAGGATGTTTTTTGCGCTAGAAGTTAGAGAGCTAAAGCTTAGAATATTCATTGAAATAGTTAACAATTAAAGCAAGAGATTAGAGCTTAGATTCTGGAGTAGTTGTTTCGGAACCTCAGCGATTCATGATTCTCTTCTTCTACTTCTTCTTAGTTGTTTTCATTATTGCAAGTTGCGTAGTGCATTACTCTGAAGAATCATAGTTGTAGTTAATTCTCGATTATGTTTATGAACTCAATTTTGACGAAATTCATAGCTATGTTTATAGTTATTATTAGCAAAATCAATTTCATAAGGTTTAGGGATAAATAGGTGTTCGATTGCAAGAGTTTAGAATCAAGGGGTGCTAGAATAAGAAAGCATGATGTGCATAATTAACACAATTTGGATTGATCATCCATTTGTGATTCTCGAACTCATTAGGTTGTGTAAGCCGTTGTTAGCCGTTTAAGAAATAATTAGATATAATGTTTCTACTAAAGTTAATGACTATGTAATATATTTTTAAGTTGATTTTTAAGTAGAGGCCATTGCCGAGTAAATCAGGAGTCCTATTCTCACCATAACATTCTTTCCTATAACATTTGAAGTCCTAAAAAATTCCTTAAATCGACCGATTCTTACTCATACTGAATTTATTGAACTTTTTCTCATTCATCCATCTTTAGATGAATTTCATTAGCTTAAGCATAATTAGTTCAATCCAATTGTCTTTGTGTTCAAATTTAGAATTGCTCATTATAGATTTACACTTTAATCTCGTACATTAACTTTCACAATTATATTTGAGCCTGAAGCAACAAATCCGTGTGAAGATAAGCTTTTCAATAAGTAAAACTTGATGTAACAAGATTGTGTACACTTGCACAATAAGCTCAAATATTACTGAATTGAACAAATTATATATTTCTAAAGAATACCATATTTAAGTTTAGAGATTAGTACAAAAAGTTTTCAGTGTCATTATCAGGGATTCGTTAATTCTATTTTCGTGTTTTAAGTATAGTGTGAGAGTGGTTCTAAAGCGAACAAGATTTAATTGAGTTTGGTTTATTTTGCATTAGAATCGAAGTTCATGAACATACCAATTAAGGAGTTTGTAATCGATAATGAGACTGAACGATAATTGCATAGAAGAAATTGTGAGAATAGAAGGATGACTCTGGTAATGTACCTCATCTAAATCAACCTCCAGAAGATCAAATGTTAGATAAGCAAAATGTTAATCTCATTATAATAGCTAATAATAGAGAGAGAGCCTCAATAACATATGCCACTCCCGAAATTGAGGAATTGAAAAAAGGAACGATCTGGCCTGATATTCGAGCAAGAGCTTTTGAATGCAAGCCGATGATGTTCTCAATGCTTTAGTCAATAGGACAAAACAATTATCATTGGAAGAAGGAGGCAAGATTGAAGTTGAAGGATTGACATCATTAAACACTCAAATAGCATCGATGACGTACAAGCTTAAGAAAAAGAATGAGGTAGCCAACAAGGTGAAATGATTAAAGAGGGTGAGATGCAAGAGATAAAAGGAGTGAAATCCAGTTAAAAAAAAAAAGATAAATGAAAAACACATAATGTTACAGAGGAGAAGGTGAGTAATGTAGAAGTGGTAACTCAAAAAAGTAATGCTAAAGTAGTAGAGAAGAAAGCTGAATTGACTGAGTTTACACTTTCACCCCAACCATTCACACAACGATTGAAGAAAAAGAAGCGAGACAGAGTGATTTTGAGAAGTTCTTAGATATTCTAAGGGGAATACATATAAATATCATCTAGTGGATGCGATAAGGAAGATGCCTAATTACATGAAGTTCCTCAAGGAGGCATGGTTATAGAAGAGTTTCATTGAATGAATAATGTAGTGCTATTGCTAAGAAAAGAATCCTAAATTAAGAGATTGGCCCTAAGGCATTTAATATATGTGTATTGAATTATAAAATTTGGGGGATAGCTTTATGCGATTTGGAAGCCAGCATTAAATTAATGTCGTTGTCCATTGTTCCGACCTTTATCTACCTCAAAATCGCTCTGTCTTAGCAGTTACATGAATCAAAAGAATAATAAATTGAGGTTAAATGTGCTAATATACAAAGTCATTGTTGTAGCAAGTTTTAATTCTCTTAAAAAGTCATTCTCCTCAGGGATTTGAATTACTTTCACTTTTAAGTCAATTATACAAGAATTTCATGAGCACATTTGTCTAAATATAATAACACAATTATACAATTAACTTCTCAAAATCTTCAACCATATAACGTCATTTTCTCTGAAAACTTCTTTGTAGACAACATTTAACTCTCATATCTGAAAGTTATTATCCATATACAAGCATTTTTTTTAAGAGAAGCAAGACCGACCACCGTTACATTACAACTAGCTAATAGATCAACCACTAACCTTGAGGGAAACATAGAAGACATATTAGTTCAAGTTGATAAATTCATTTTCCTTGCAAATTTCATAATTCTTGATTGTGAAGCTGACAAAGACGAGTGCCCATAATTTTGAGAAAAGCATTCTTGAAAATAGGGAGAACACTTGTAGATGTATATAAAGGAACTATAACTCTAAGGATGAATGACCAACAAGTACAATTAAACATCTATGATTCAATGAAATACCCGACTAAGTTTGTAGAGTACTTAGTTGTAAGAGTATTAGAAGAAGTGATCGACCAGGTTGTGGAAAGCAAAATGCTAAAGCACAACGAGCTAAGTTATGAGAGTTCAAAACAAGAGTTAGGAATGATGAATGAAAATGATTTGAGGCTTAAGAGATTATGAAAAATATGAAGCAATTCAACTAATTAAACCTCAGTTGCAGGTCAACACCATACACCAATGAAACCATCAATTGATCCACCACGACGTTAGAACTAAACCTTTGACTGAGTATTTAAAATATGCATATCTTGGAGAGAAGAAGACGCGGCTAATTATTCAGGGAATACTTCTTGCTTTATGTATGCATAATTCAATTAGGAAGATGATAACTTAAAGTCAATCGAACATCAACGTAGGTTGAATTTGATGATGAAAAAGTAGTTAAGAAAGAAATCATGAAGTGGTTAGATGTGAGGGTAATTTATCTCATTTCAGATAGAAAATAGGTTAGTCAAGTTCAATGTTACCAAAAAATGGTAAAAAAACTGTAATCATAAATGAGAAGAATAAGTTGATCTTTACCAAGATTATAACAGATAAAGGGTTTGTATGGACTACTAGAGGCTGAACAAGGCAAGAAAAAAGATCATTTTCCTCTACCCTACATAAACCAGATGCTAGATAGATTAGCATGACATGAATACTACTATTTCTTGAAGGGGTATTCAGGTTACAACCAAATAATTATAGATCCAAAAGACTAGGAGAAAGCATTCACTTTTTCATATGGAATTTTTCATTTAGGAGAATGACATTCGGATTATGTAATGCCCTAGCTACATTTCAAGTATGTACAATGGTGATTTTTTCATATATGGTGGAACAAGTGATGGAAGTGCTTATGAACAATTTCACAGTGTTTGAAACTTCTTTTAACACATGCCTGCATAGTTTAGGGAGAGTTTTAAAAAGATGTGAAGAGACAAAATTGGTACTAAATTGGAAGAAGTGTCACTTCATGTAGCCGAAGGTATTGTGCTTGGGCATAAGGCATTTGTTGAAGAGAATATTGAGGACTATTTGATGGAAGATAAGTTTGCAGAAGAAAATGTAGAACACTTATGGATGATACAGGGCAGAGTTGGGAAGTGGATGCTGAGACAATGAAGTCGAAGACACTGGCCAAAATTGCTAGGGTCGTGCTAAGTGAAATAGAATGAGAAAATGACCAAGGAGAAAGGATGAAACTCGAGAAGTGGGTTTTAAAAGAAATTTCAGAGTTTACTACTCCAGTAGAACAAGAGGAGAGGGTAGAGAGTGAGAAGCCACCAACAATATAACTAAAAATAGAGAGGGTGATAAGAGCTTTCCAGATGGGCAAAGTAGAGAGAGTGAATGTTGTCAATGAGCTGAAAAGAGTGAGGTTGGAAAAGCTGCAACATAGGATGCTCTTGTAGGAGTATGACTATAGAGGACACAACTTAAAACAGAGGATGGATACAAGTTTGCATGCCTACGGAGGAAGTTAAAGTGTATTGAGCGAGAGAGCTCTAAGCCAACATATTGGATAAGAACAAGTTATGGTCAACGGTGAGAGGCATCAAATTAGATGGAAGTCTAGAGGCTTGAAACGAATGTTTAGGTTGCTTGTGAATACACCCACAATATTCAATAGCATGATAATCAAGCTGACCGAAGCTCAAATGTAGAGATGTTTGAAGGTAATAGGAGCCCTTAGGGCTAGTTGGAAAATGTCGACTGAGACTCGAATGCTTCAAGCATCATACTTGATTCCAAAAGCCTATATATGGATGATGTTCATCAAGTCTAACTTGATGCCTACGACTCATGAAAAAATGTTGGCGTGAAACAAAGCTCTTCTCATATATGCCATTTTTGACAGATTAACTATTGATGTTGGTAAGATTATGAGTGTAGAGATTCAAAAGAAGGTGAATACGAAATTAGAAAAGATATTATTTCCTCGATTCATCATGACCCTCTACATCAAACAAGGAGTCCAACCCGTCCTTGAGGATGGAAGACCGAAAAAGCTGAAGCCACTATCCACATCCGTACAAATTAAAGTAAAAGATTTGAAGAAGGGTTTGAGTAGACTTGGCTTAGCGGTAGAGATCGATGTGATCCTTTAGCAAGTGTAGTTGCTGCATGACCAAGATAGTTATGTCAAAGGCCAACTTAAGAAGTACTAGGAGTATGTCATGCAACGAGACATTGTTGCAGCAAAGTTTAAATTGTTAGGGGTTGTGTCCTAAAGGCCTAGTAATTTGTAATTAAAGAATAAATAATTTAATGTTAGACATTGAAAGTTATTTTTTGTTATTAATAAAAGTTATTATTTTCATTAATTGGGCATTCAATTTTCAAACGTCATTCAACTTTATCGCATTAATGGGATTAATGACGATATGCCCATGGTTATTTAGATGAAAACTTGAACAAGTATGTGGAACATACAAGTGGATCTAGTTCCAAGTTAATGACCAAAAGCATCTACAGTATATGAACTTAGGCTCGAGCGCCTAAGTTCTAGTGACACTATTGGTATAGCTCACTTTGCAAGAGTTGCAAACAACCTGATCCTGGTTGCTTATGCAGAGACATATGAGCGGGGAGTGTCTATGCAAAAAAAGATTTTTTGCGTAAGATGAGACCAAAAGTTTTATGATCGAGCTAGTAATTCCGTTATAGACTTGCATAAACTACTTCGCTAAGAATGAAAATATGTTGATACGATCTTAATCCCGAGTGGGTTGTGAACTTCTACTTTATGAAAACGTCATTTGATGTGCAAGGGTAGATCACCCAAATAACACTAAGTGAATAAGCCTCTCATGTTGGGGGTTGTTGTAATGACTGGCTTGGAACACAATGTTACAAGAAGGAATTCATGCCTCCCAAATGTTGAATAAGATTCAGAGTTATTCCCTTAAGAACTAATTTCAGGGCTTGAACAAAGAGATTATGCCTCTCATTAGCTTGAGAGAACATTGATTTCATAGTGATGCTATAATAGTTATTCATTAGAGGAATCAGTGGTGATTAAGGAGAAAGATATAACCATTGAGGTAAAACGAACCTTTTGTCCTAACTTTGGATTACGAACAAGCTCGTGAAGGATCACATGACAGATAACTGATTATATTCGTGGACATAATTTTTCATATAGTTCAAAAGAGTCAAGCACATGCCTTTAGAGAAATAAGCCTGATGTAACAAATACGGATTGAATCCTAAGACATTGTAGTTTTCAACCAATAGGTCCACCGATCTCCGGGCTAGCTCATACTTGCTGGCACACTATATTGTGTTTTTCAATCTAGGCTTTTCTGCTATAATCTATTCTTTTTTATTTTTACTTCTTTTTCAAATTTTGGTTTAATTTGTTTTCGTTTCAAATTTATGATTTGTTGTTTGAACTTTATTATGGTTGTATGCAATCGTTTATTTCCAGTTTTTGTTTGATTCTGAAATGTGTTGAAGTTCCAATTTTCAAAATTTTGATTTCGTTTAGTGTTTTTATGAATTCTACTTTCGATAGTGTTTCAATGATACTTGTGTTAGTAGTGAACTATATCCATTTCGGTAGGATAAGAATTCTAAGGTTTTAGATTATGAAAGTTATGGATATGAAGATGATTAATTGATATACATTGTTGTAGCGATTTAACACATTTTGACTTACAATCCATTTGTGTGTGACTTTGCAAGTACTTCGAGAGAAGAGTTATAGAGTAGATTTGCATCATTCATTAATTCTAGTGATATTTTTCTCATTGTTGAATAAAATGTTAGAGATAATCTTCTAATTATTGTTGTTGGCTTAATTTGATTGAAAAATGTTGATTCTCGAGAGAGGCAGTGCTTAAGTAAAGCAATAATTCACTTCTTACTATAATTTCTATGTTGTAGCAATCTAAATATCTATATTCCCAATCTATCTGACTTTTTCTCATAATTTGAATCCGTGTTGTTTTGTCTAATTGCTACTTAATGTGAATCTAAGCAAGTGTGAATAACTTAAGCTATTTAAGTAAAGTTGCTTTTCTCCAAGTATACACAGCCGTTCTTTGTAGCTAGTAGTAAATAAGTTTATCGTTCCCATAGAGATTGTTATGAACACAACTAGCTATCTTAACTTAGGAGTCAGTTGGGGAGGGGGTGGGGGGGGGGGGATGGACAAAAAGGAATGGTTTAAGATTGTTTGTTCATAAACTAAGTAAAAATGCTTGTATATAAATGACTGAAATAACTAGCACGAGAGAAAAGTCTTGAGATAATTAATCAATGGAGAAATAAGGCATTAGTTAAGAAATCGGGTAAGTTGCCTTGCTACGACTTTTAGTTAGATAGAAATTTCATACTTCACTTATTTTAATGATCAACCTTCGCTGTCATTTATAATAACTTAAGCTCTTTCTTCAAGTGACAAGAATTCTAAACAGTGCAACATATGTATTAAATGAGGTGATTATCTCTAATTTCCTCTAAACATGTAGTAGTTCTAACATTATTCAATGAAAATGATTAGTAGATCTTTTATTAATTTTTTCTCTTGAACAATTAATAAAAAAAACTCCTGTGAATGGTAGGTTAACACTTTCTAATTTAAAAATAACTATCATTTTAAACCTCCAAAATACCTATTAACTTTAAGTGAAGCGAATCACTTCCTTGCCCTTAACCTAGCCTAATGTGTTTAGCCTAGCATGATCATGATTGGAAAGAATTAATTAAAAAACGCGAAGTCATGACAGAAGAAGTAAATTCAACTGAAATAACTATCTTGCAACTTCTATAATAAATCAAGTTCAATCGAAACACAAAACCAAACAAAAATCGTTCAACGAGATTAATAACTAAGAACAAAAATGGAAAGTCAAAATAAGAAACTCTTAAGATTAAGATCGTCGATAGTGTATGGATTGCAACAACTTTTAAGATCAAAACCTTCAAATCTCTTTAAGGAAACATGGAATGGTGTTTAGTTCTCCGCCTTTTAGATTGAATTACCAACTCCCTTCTAACTTTGTCATAACCTCTTTTTATAAGCATAAATCTTAATGTGTCTTCAAGCTTGGTAGTTCGAATCGCAACAACAAAATCATATCTCCAACGACTCCCTTAATTAATGTGACACGATATTTGTGAGTTTCTCTTATTAGATTCTCCCAATGCGATGCAATTGCCTATGCTCTCTCAATCTCTGACTGTTTAACGGTGAAGCAACAACCCTCTTATTTTTTGATTAAGGAAAAGCAACATTCGTGAATTTCTTAAAACTATTAAAGAATTTAGCGAGCATTGGAAACTTATTGCACTTAAATGCGATTAGTTTTAAAAAGACTGATTTTCCTTTTAGTTTTATCATTTTGACACCTACTGCTTGAAGTAACTCCTAATTTCATTGTTCTCGTTTTTATACAAAAATTCCTTACTCTAGATGATAGAATGCTAATAATTTACTCTTTTCACTAAAGTTCTATCATTAAAAAAGGCCAATGAACTCTCTAATCGAGAGTTATCAAATCCCCGCACTTGAACCGTTGCTCGTCCCGAGTAATGCTCCATAACAAAGAATTCATAAAAACTTAAAACATATGAAAAACATAACAAGTAGTTCTAATTTACGTTTTATTCTTACTTGAGAAATTACCTCTCAACCAAACATACTAATTTTACCCCTAAGATCCTAGAATCTCCAAGTTTTCTAACATACTTCCTTTAATGCTAGTACACTCATCCTTATTAGACTAAAAACAAGCCCTAAAAACACTAAGTTTAACTACTTTGAGGCATGCACTCAACCCTTAGGTCATTTTGAGCTCAAGATAATACCTTATTTATGTTGACTATCAATCATACTTTTGTTGTTTCAAACCCCTTTCAAGACTTCTTCTTTTTCTGATTTTGCATTCCTCTTGGGTGGTATTCATACGTATATTTGTCTTATTACTTAGTTCCTAGAATACCACACCGTAAGTGTATATTGTTAATTGTAATCAAGTAATAAATTCTAAGTTTTCTCCACAGGGGATTGATTATTTTAATAATCTCATATTATGAATTGGGTATCACAAATTAATCATATAAAAGTGGAGTTTAATAATCTCATATTCTAAAATAAAATGCAAAAAACATGCTCAAAGTGGAAGACGTTACCTATACACAAGATATATCTTTATGGCAACCTCAATCCACATCAATGCAAGACTATATAGATAATTGTATCAAGCAACAAGGTTAAGCTAACAGTAATAATACAATAACATTAAGTAAGACAGA
The DNA here is from genome assembly GCA_037832605.1 of Cyclanthera cordifolia. NCBI lineage: Eukaryota > Viridiplantae > Streptophyta > Magnoliopsida > Cucurbitales > Cucurbitaceae > Cyclanthera > Cyclanthera cordifolia. Next base: position 23,311 of record JBBMEG010013762.1, read on the forward strand.
TTTTTGGTATGAAGAATGATTCATATTACACATTAATGCATTCTCCCAAAGTATATCTACAAAAACTTAAGCGTCCGCTTAAAGTTAAATGCTTTAAGGATGTCATCTGCATGCACTAGTGGGATTTTTATTCCTAACCTCTTCCTAAATATATTTAAGGCCTTATATTAACCTAATCAACAATAGTAAGAGATCTCTAATTACCTTTCTCTCCCGAGTCAAGCAAAAAGCAAGCAAGAGGAGGAGGTTTGGTTGACCCTTGCTAATTAATATACTTACTTTATAAATGATTACATCTTCATTTCCCTTTGTTAATTGACTAGGTTCCTTATTAACTAACTTAACTTGCAGCTACTTAATGCATAACAAAAAACAATGCATGCAACAATCACAATACGAAGGACATTGATATCCACATGACAACAGAACAACATCTCATTTACATATGATAAAAACATGCATTCAAATAACTAAAGCATAGCTTAAAAATCATAGATATATAAATGAACAGTGATAAACAAATAAAACATAGATGAAAATAAACATCATTGCATTAAAAATTAAAATGTTCAACAAAACTATAAACAAAATAACATAGCATAATTAAAAATGGACAAAGACAAAGTCATAATGGAAAGTGAAGTGGAAGAATTCATTGCTTTTGTTGTCCCCAAAAGTAATGCTAGAGACTTCCAAGCAGCTACCTTGAAGCTCACCTTCTTGTCAGGATAGTTAATCCCAATGCCCTCCGCATTCACAATGCCCTGAGCTATGAAATCTCACTTTCTTTCCAATTCTTGAGAATTTCATTTAAGACAATTGGCTCTCAATCTGACTTCCAACTTCGACATTTGACCTGCTTGTAAAATGTTTCTTTTAAAGGATAGAAAAAACTCTTGTGTTTTTGCCCACAACATCATTTCCACCTTTTTAGCATGCTATTTTGGATACGTTGACTTGTTACCTCAAACTTTTACTTCAGCAAGCAACAATGTATCTTGGCCATTCATCCTTATTTGAATTATTACGAAAATTATTCTTTTATTTTTAATCTGGGTTGAATGCAGCACACAGTGGGAATGGCATGTCTTTATCAATGCCTATAGCATCTGTACTTCTGCACCAATATAAGGACTACGGCTAGCATCAGGAATGTCTAGACTTGGGTAACGCCTTCAGCATCTGTTTTCCTATGCTTACATAAATGCTTACAATATTGATGAGATTTTAGCAACCAAATTTGGGAAACATTCTAAAACTCTACGATAAAAGAGCAATTTCAAAATATTTCGTATTTTTCATGTTTGAAGTGACAAAGTGATATATTTAGCATCATTTTCATATAAATTCATGCAATCATTATATTTTGAGCTTTTATAAATCAGTATAGAGCATGAAATCCTATAAAATAAAGCTAAATAACTCTTAAAATGGAGAGTTATCACACCCTTGAATATTACTTGTCTCAACCAATGCTCTATTCCAATCTATAGAAATTAATTGTTAGTGATCATCAAGTCTGCTGCTATATTATTTTTCACAATGATCTCAACATTATGGCCTATAATTAAAATTTCATCATAAACTAAAAATTTATCGCCTCGTCTTTTAACCTTTAAGTGATTGGAAATTTTTTTGACTACCCTTTGTCCCTTCTATTTTTTTATTCCAAACGAGAGTAATATTTCCAAGTGCTTCTACAAGTTAAATGCTTCCAACTTATAACCATCCTTGCTTAATACGTAGAATTCAATAAGTTTGACCAAAGTAGTTGTTTAGAACATTTCTTCTTACTCACAATTTTGGTAGGTCAAATACCCTTGAGAAGTTGTGATGCTTTTGACACTCCCATTGGAACTAACATTCATACTTACTTGCTCACTTTTCGTAGTTCTTAGAATGCCACACTTGATCAGAGTGGCACATCTAAGCAAAAGAAACAACTCTTGAGCCTTTCATAGTTCTTAACATGGTTCGTGTCACATCTTCCACGATGTCCCTCTACTTCTTAGATGCGAACAACATTCTCGGAGATAGGGCAATGCCTTTACGTTTTCTCCTCCTCTCAGTTCCTCCCTCGTCAGTTTAGGGGTTTTCTCCCTTTCACTTTCTTCCTTCTCTTTTGACTACTCTACATCCTCCTATACCCGATATCCGAAGTCAGATTTAGCTCACTATATAGGCTGGGGCATGTACAATTCCTCATTAACTATGGCTTCGGCTTCTACACTTTCTTGGTTCATTTTCTTTGTAGGCATTCTCCTAGGTCCTACTTTAGATGCGAATCCCATTCTCTTTCAATCAAGGGTTTCCTTGGAAACTCCTTTATCAAGGGTTATCGCTTCTTTGCCCGTCAATTTCTCATCACCTTCTTCTTTAGCGTGAGCTTCTCTCTCGTCGTTTCCTCTACAATTGTCTCCTTTTCGAGTTCCTGTGTCAACTCTATGAGTTCATTTCAGACTCTACTAACTTCTCTAGAGTTCACACTTTTCCCTCTAGCTCTAGCTAGGTGACTGCTTCATCAGGTCCTTCCTTCTTCTTGGAGCACGATATGCCCACTAAAGTCTCAGGTTGCGAAGGTACCTCTTCTCGCAGATCTGTGCTCACTGGGGTGTTCACACATTCTTCAAAAACTAATTCGATCGATCGAATTAATTAAGGGCAGTCGATCATTTTCAAGTATATGTTGGTCGGTGTTGGTTAAAAAAATATTTAACCAATTTTTTTTATCGGTTCGATTAGTTAAGTCGGTTGGTCGGTTGATAAAAATTTTCTTTATAGAATTTTAATAATTTTCATATAATTAATTACATTGATTATTAAATTATTGTAACATTAGCTCAATTTTAAATATTTTTCTAGAAAATATTTGATACATTAATTTTTCTTAAATAATTATCAAAGCTTCAACAAAAATTGTATGATAATTATGTTTTGTTGTTAAAAAAAAGAAAAAAAAATGATTTAATCGACTTAACTGATCAAATCGACCGACTTAATCGACCGATTAGTTTGGTTCTATTTTCAATCAAGCTGATATGGTCGGTTTGGTGTCAATTTTTACCGAAAACCAACACCGACCGATAGATGAACATCCCTACTACTCACAACAGTTGGGATCTCCTCGCCTTACACTTGAGTTGCTTCAAAAATCTACTTGTTAGAAGAGTCTTCGAAGACTATCCTTCTGTTCAGACGTGGTGGCTTAAATTGTTGTTCAGTAGATGGGATGCGAGAGACAATGCATGACGCATTCCTCAAGCTTCTGAAGACTTTAGCCCTACTGCGTCGAGCAGAAAGTTGACTAGCTTCTGATTTTGAATCTATTTGATTGATGGTAGGAAGAGATGACGAAAAATCAAAGGATAAAAGAACTGTGGTTTTAGAGAATACAACAATTTATAGATTTAAAATTGGTGTAACAAAACGATTGAAATCGCCATCATAAAGCGCATGAATCATGACGCCGCTACAGCTCATAACAATTATAAAAGTTATCGTTGAAGGCTTTTTACCGCTTCACGTGCCATTTCACCTACAACGATTATCTAAATAAGCCAGCAAGACCAAGTCTGAGGCTCTTATTTTTGACATTTTTGCATTTACCAATTAAGCTAGTTCACTTTTCATTAAATCCAATTTTTAAATAAAAATGACAAAAAAAGACTTAAATAATAAAAAGTAAATAAAGACAAATTCTTCTAGAGTAAGGGAATAGGAAGAAGTAAAAATTTCGCATGCTTAGAGCAAGTAAATAAAAATGTATTGACTGCTTACGCTCTTTAATACCACATCCCTTTTTGTCATTTAGGATCAATGATGTCCCGCTTTGGACCGCAATTCAGGAATGTTGCTTCGATCATCCATTGGAATTTCTCACTTAGAGTCTCATCCAAGTGCTCGACTAAAGTGAGGTTAACGTAATCTCTTGTGGCTCTTTCCCAATCATCTTTGACATGGACTGGGTTAGCCTATAAGGTACTGCCTATAAGGCTCTAGAGGTGAAATATCTCTTCTTCATATCATTTTTTGTGAGAAGTGTGGAGAAGTTCATTTTTCAATTCACAATATGTCATACAAGGATGGAAAAGTACTACAAGCTTCTGATGCTAATGTTATTCTTCAACCTCTTCAAGGTTTACTCAAATGATGAGAGAAGATAGGGAAGAAAGAAGATCACATCTCAAGTGGATGTTTACAAGGTACACTAAACATAAACTAACTTCAAATATTTAATTGCCTTTGAAAAATGAAAGTTTATGTGCTAAAACACCCCGCCTACGATTGAAGTAAAAAGTTATGGTATCCTTCCAAATGAAATGCATTGTGGTTTAATTGCAACACGTGGTAGCGAGGTTGAAAAGAAACTAGATTGTAATGAATCGCTTGCTTGTAGCCATTCTACAATTGTAACACCTATTTTAAATGATGTTTATGTTAATGTGCGTGAGTTGGGGAAAAATATAGAAAAGGCCAAGACAAAAGCATATGAATTTATTGAAAAAGAATGTTGGGAGAAAATTAGTAAGAGAAATAAGCATGATAATGGTCTTTAAAGAAAATTGAGAGAAAAGCCAATAAAATGAGCTCGATTGAAAATAAAAGTAAGGTTGAATCTATTTTGTTTTCAAAGAAACATATTTGGAATCTCTTATATGAAGGAACTTGTTACCTAATGGGTGAGCTCAAACCATCTTTCTCTAGTGTTTCTTTTGAATTTTACAGGAGGCGAAGATCTTATACAACGTATTCAACCAAAGAGTTCATCTAAAGTCAACAACAACAACAAACACAATGGCAACTCATTTGTTTTAAGGAAATACCCCAAAATTGCTTCTAAATGCATCCATGACAGCAAGCATAAGGTGTTCAAACAAGGAATTGAAGGGCTTGATTTGAGGACAAATCCTTTTAAAGAAAGGGGATGATACAATTTCATCCAATGACTTGTGACATTCTCATGAATGAGCAATTATAAGAAGCAAGGAAGAGAAGATTCTAAAGACATTGGAATTATCATACAGAATTTTAAGCAAATACAATTCCAGATTTCATATTTTGTAACTTTTGAATTTCAAATCTTGTTAAACATGCTCATAATTGCTAAAGACTTTTTAGATTAGTTTTTTAGGTGTATTTAAACCAAATCTACCATTTTGTCTAGCATTTAATCCTCTCAATTGATGTACAATTGACTTTTGGCTTTCAAGGTCTTATTCCAAGCCATGCACGAAATTTTGGCCTTCAAAAGGGTTTGTAATACCTAATTTTGGTCAGAGTATTGATATCAAAACTTGAGTTTTCTTGACCCCATTTGGTGTTTTTTTTTTTTTCAAAAATTGCTTTAGGATTGAATGTAAAAATCAATTTATTGGATTAGTGTTGATTAAACTAATTCCTTAGTGAGTTGTCTTAGGATCTAATAGTGACCATCATTGGCAATACTCTTAGGTTTTTCGTACTACCCATTAAAGTGACTTTATTGATAATTACTTCCTTAATTTGGTATCAATTATATAGTAAGTTTTGTGTTTAATGTAGAGTCGGAGTCAATAAAATAGGAGAATGATTGCTTATTCTTGCCTTTTTCAAATAGGTAGATTAATTTTTAAATGTGATAAATTTAAATTATTTTTTTCAGCTCAAGATTACAATTGGATTAAATCCACCGTTGAATTAGAACTTTTCGCATAATTTTATGTTTTTTATTAAGTTTTACTATTCAATTAAAATTTTGTTCAAACACCAAAACACCTTTTTTTTTTTTTTAATTGAGAAAATAATTTATCTCGGTAGCCTTCGAAAACCCGACCAAGTCATTACCCAAATAAATATTTTCAAAAATAATAGTCATTTACTACTAATACAAAAAAAAAAAAAAAGAAAAAAGAAAATTGCTACTCTACTATAGTACTAGCTTTAAATTGAACCATGACCAACCTTAGCTTTATTTGGATTTCTTTTTCTGGTTAGAACTCCTTGTGGTTCAATATTTTAGAAGGATAAAATAAAGTAAAATTTTGGTGCACATATTTTAAATTTTAAGGAAAGTTAATATTTAAAACAATCAATTATTGATTTAAAATCAATAATTTAATTTTGTGATCGAAAGAAAGCTCAAATTTAGATACCAATTTTGGAGAACCGATAGCAAGCACTAAATTTGTATCCTTTTAAGTACTCAAAGTAAATTGTAAGAATGAAAATAAGTAAGAGGGTTGATGTCGAGCACCAACAATCCAACTCTCAAGACAGTAATTTGGAAAAAACTAATGAGTTTAAAAAAAAGTTAGATCATAGCCCAAGAATAGCTTACCTTCTTTTTAGTCTCATCTCGTATGATAGCACATTCTAAATGTAACTATTGTCGTCGTAATTATTATATAAGATTTCCAATTACAGATTTAGCGAGTGGTTATACTTCTTTTGAGAGCAACTTCCACATGTTGAGTTGACTCAATCATAAATCAGTGTATCGTTTTCATCTTGACGAGTTGTATTCAGGTCAAGTTGACATTTTGCTCGATATGAGGTTCCTCAATCGATTTTCTACTGTCAAACCTCACAATGGTACACTGTAGTTAGAGTCAAATCTCTATAGGGATCAACAACATTGTTCGTCCTATTACGGGTCAAGTGCTAATACTGATGTTGTAAGAAATGAATGATTGAACAAAAATTACATCATTTACCTATAAATAATTATATCTAAGTTTGATTGAAAAAGACATGAAGTATTTTCTAAGTTTAATCAAATTATAAAATTAAATTTTAGTTTTTAAATCATTAAGATTAAATAATATATATATATATATATATATATATATATATATTTTTTTTTTTTTTTTTTAATAAGTCA
>JBBMEG010013773.1:0-30164 GCA_037832605.1 Cyclanthera cordifolia
TGTACATAACCAGAGAAAGGCGTATCATAAGTCATCTACCTACTTATTCGCCTAAGGCTCAGTACATAAGAACAGATTATTGCGATAACATGTTTCCAGTTCAATAAGGAAATAAAGAGCAACGAATGACATATAATCCATATTCTAGCCTACCAGATCACAGACCACATACTTTCAATTCAATAACGAAATAAAGAGCAATAAACAACACATAATCCATATTCTAGCCTACTAAATCACATACCACATACTTTCAATTCAATAAAGAAATAACGAGTAATAAACAACACATAATCCATATTCTAGCCTACCAGATCACAGACCACATGCTTTCAATTCAATAAAGAAATAACGAACAATAAGGTTGTAACAACACGATAAACAACCAATCAAGCAAGAATACAATTCCACATACGAATGAACATTACAAAAAGCATATGTTCTAGGTAAATAGAAGCAACAACACCCGGTTAGGGTCCCTTACACTAGATCAAAAGAACAGAGTAGCACGAGGCTTGAGCCACAATGATTGTTCTAGCTAAGCCCCCGAACCTACAATTAAAAAAAAAGACAAGTAAACATATAAGAGAACCTAAACAACACCACACATACTTAAAAGGTAAAAAGTGTATCAACAAGCTTACACAACGCGAACAAACTAGTCGAAAGGCTAACCCAAAGCTTACTAGCATTGAATCCAACCGAGCAACTCCATAATAAGCCCTAAAAGACTCTCGACCAATTCTTCAATCAAACCTAGCGGGCCAATGCTTCGATGCCCACACAAAACTCACCAAGTTCTCTCAAGCATTTCGTCAAACACCTTACTAGCAAGACCAACCACAAAAGCAACTTGCTAAATCTCAAATACGAAATCCAACGAACTCCTCCTATCAAACTTTGGCAGCCCTTGCTAACTTCTCCAGCAATAACGGAGGAGACACCAAGTGCCACCAACGATGAGAGAATCGACGAGCATAAACGACCCGCCACAACTCTTCTTTGTCGAACCTTACAACCTCACATCTCTCTCTCATCACACTTCGATCAAGCAACCCAAAAAAATGTAACATTCTAATAAAATGTTGCGGTCGAGTTAGGAAATAACGAAACTCGCTACAACTCGCATTACCGTAAAAGTCGACGGAGAGAGAGAGAGATGGCGGAGAGAGAAAATCTGCAAGGGAGAGAGAAGGAGCAGCCGACAGAGAGAGAGGGAGAGACGAATAAGACATAAGCCGAAGGAGAGAGAGACATACGGAGATGATGGATGGAGAGAGAAAATCTGCGAAGAGAGAAAGCAGTCGCGAGAGAGAGAAAGAAAGAGAGAGCTGTCGCGAGAGGGAGAAGCTTGGGCCGGGGCTTTTCACGAACTTAAATCGGGGAAGATGAAGAGGGAAAAACGAGAGGATAGGGAAAAATCGCGGGGTGAGGGATTGGAGAGGAGAGAGAAAATCGTGGGGGAAGGGGAGAGGTTTAGCCAAAGTTAGGGATTTTTGGCTATTTGAAAAATAGCCCTTCAAATCAAATTAATCAGATATAAAACCGTCAATCCCTTATAAACTGTTGGTAGTGAGTTGGTAAGTGAGGTAACTACTTTAGAAAAGTCCTTGGTTTGAATATTATCTGCGACAAAAATTATTTTTTAATTTCCTTTTTTTTTCTCTCAACTAAGCCTTTATAAGGTGGTTTGTCACATATTTAAAATCCATTGACTATAAATTATGGTTTAATGTTGTTAAAGGTCCCTATATTCCGATGAAAAAAGTTGATGTTATTGATGTACCTATACTAGAAGATGAATGTGATGAAGGTGAATTAAAAAGACTTGTCTTTAATGCTAAATCCATCAACTATTTGTATTGTGCTTTAAGTTCTGATGAATTTAATAGAGTATCTATGTGTTCTTCGGCAAAAGAAATATGAAATATTCTTGAGGTCACATATGAAGGAACAAATCAAGTTAAGGAAACAAAGATTGGCATGCTAGTTCATAATTATGAATTGTTCAAGATGAATGAAAATGAATCAATTACCGATATGTTTACTAGATTTACTAACATTACAAAATCTTTGAAGGATCTTGGAAAAGAATATAATATATCTGAAAATGTTAGAAAAATTCTTAGATGTCTACCCAAAAATTGGGAAGCAAGGGTGATGGCAATTCAAGAAGCAAAGGATCTCACAAAAATTTCTTTGGAGCAACTTATTGGCTCTCTCATAACACATGAGATTACCATAAAAAAAATGGAGGATAAGTCCAAAAAGAAGAAAAGTATTGCTTTAAAGTCTATCACATTGGAAGTTGATTCTGAGGATGAAGATGTTCTGGATGAAGATGATATTGCATATTTTTCACGTAAGTATAAAAATGTCATCAAGAAAAAGAAAATTTGAAAGAACTTTTCCAACCAAAGGGAATCAATAGGCGAAAAAAGAAGAAAGGATGAGATAATATGTTATGAATGCAAGAAGCCGGGTCATATAAGAACGGATTCTCCTCTCCTCAAATCATCCAAAAAATCCAAAAAGAAAGCAATGAAAGCTACTTGGGATGATAGTGGTGAAAGTGAAAGTAAAAGTGATGAAGAAGTAGCAAATTTTTGCTTCATGGCTCATAGTTACAAAGGTGATGATCAAGATGATGAGGTAAATCAAGAATCCCTTTCTTATGACGAATTGTTTGAATATTTTGAAAATATGCAAAACGACTTAGAAAAACTTGGTTCCCAATATAATGTGCTAAAAAACAAATACAATACTCTTGTTAGTGAGAATAAATGTTTACTTGATAAAATTTCATCCTTAAAAGAAAATGAGCATGATGTTTGTGATGAAATAAATATCTCTTGTGATAAATATGCTCTTAATTGTGATGAGAAAAATGTCCTACTTGATAAAGTTAGATTTCTTGAGCAAAATTGTTATGAAAAAAGATAGTTTAATTAAGTTTCTCAAAGAAAATGAATTAAAATTTTTGCAAGAACTTGATCAAGTTAAAGAATCTATTAAAAAAATTAACTGTACATAAAGATTGGACGAAATAATTGAAGTAAGAAAGTCTTATGGTGATAAAAGAGGTCTTGGATATATTGATGAATTATCTACTCCCTCAACCTCTAAAACTACTTTTGTTAAAACATCACCTATAGTATCTAAGCTTAATATGCCTAAAGTTATGTCCAAGCATGATAAATCTAGCTTTGTGCCAATATGTTATTTCTGTGGTATTGAAGGTCATATAATACCTAAGTGTTTTAAATTAAAATATGCTTATACTACTTCAAGAATAAAACTTTTTCAAAAAGCAAAGTTTCACTATGTTTCAAGAAAGAGTTTTTCTAAGAAAAATAAAGTGCATAAATTTATTTTAAAAGATAATTCATTGCATAATATTTCTTGTTCTTCTGGTGGCAAGTATGGACATAAATCTTATTCTTGTTACTTGTCTAAATCAAATGTTGAAAATATGGATGCAAAAATAAAATAGATTCCAATGTTTGTTAATGCTAACATTTTAGGACCCAAACAAGTATGAGTACCAAAATATCAAAGTTGAACGTTTTTTTTTTTTGTAGCTTTGTTTCAAAGCCTCCAAAAAAATAAATGGTATTTGGATAGTGGTCGCTCGAGACACATGACGAGAGATCAATCAAAATTTGTCAATCTTACAAAAAAGGATAGAGGTTTAGTAACTTTTGGTGATAACAAGAAAGGTAAGATAATTGGTAAAGGTAGTATTGGTAATGTTTCTTCTACTTTGATTGAAAATGAAACAAGGTAATAAAATTTTGAAACAAGGTCATAAAATTTTGAGAGATGTACACCAACTTCGTGAACAAGGAAGAGTACTAGAAATTAAAATTGTATGAATATACGTGTTGTAAGTCAAAAATATCCCTAAAGACTCGGAAGAGGTTGGGACCCGCTCGAGAGACAAACAAGCCAACGCTGACCCCTAGAGGTCGGCCAAATGGAGGTCTCGACCCAGAGGGGGTCGGCCAAGTCCATGCCAACCCCCTAGGGTATGGCCAAGTCGACAGGGGGTCGGCAACGCCTTTTGCCTATCCCCCGGGGGTCGGCCACGCTATTTCTGACCTTCTGAGGGTCAGCCACGCCTTTTGCAGCCTCACCATTCTCGGGTCTAGCAACGAGTAGGTCAGCCTGAGTGGGTTGGCCGTGGAGGTCAGGACTCTCCGAAGAGTCAACAGAGTCCAAGTAACGTAGGGTGGTGCTATACCCCGTGGCATCCCCCATTACAACGAGTAGGTCAGCCCGAGTGGGTTGGCTGTGGAAGTCAGGACTCTCTAAAGAGTCGACCGAGTCCAAGTAACATATGGAGGTGCTACACCCTGTGGCTAAATGGAACAGATATGAATGTTGTATATCATGTGAGAAACAAAGCGAGGGTAGAAGGTTGTATATAAGAAGAATATGTGATAACTGAGTTTTTAAACTAATGTTCGTCCTATTTTAAAGAAAGTTGAATGGTTTAAAAACACACGACTGCAACATTTTGCTACAATGACTAATCCATGTTGGTATATTCTAAATAATAGTGATGAAATACATACTTATTTGCGCCAACATCTACAATTTATTCGGTCAACTGTTCGAACATCAGATAAACTATAAAAAAACACTAACAAGAGTTCGCTGAGTGGTTTAGAAAATAATTTCTTGATATACAAAAGAATGTCAATAAGTGTAATGATTTATACGCAATGGCTATGTGATCTAATTCACTTTACAGCTCGTATACAACTTGTATACTGAATAAAGTTTGTTATAATAAAATAACTAATGATGTTGGTCATGTCGATCATCTTGTCTTCCTATTATATTTTACGAAGGTCAAACTGTTAATTTAAAAATCTCTTTAATAGTTAATCTTACAATCTAATATCATAATTAAAATATAAAAGTATATAATTTTTTTTTTTTTAAGATAAGGTCAATTAGAAAGACAAGAGTTTAAACTAAACTTTTCAATTATAGACTATGATATACTATTTATAATAATATTTGGACTACTAAATGTTTGTTCGCTTAAATTTGTGTATATTTTAATTTCTTAAAACACAAAATAGATAAAAGATTGTTATAGAATATTGAAGTTTTTTTAATTGATGAGGAAAGAAGTTTTTTTCTTTGATTAATTATAAGAAAAAAGAGGTAACAGGATCATGAAATTTTGAGAGATGTACACCAACTTCTAAAACAAAGAAGAGTACTAGAAATTAAAATTGTATATATATATTCACTTTATCCCATATGGTTTATGTAACAACTCAGTCTATAAACGTTAGGTTATAAAACAAAAGGTACTAATGCATAAAAAATTTAAAAGAAATTTCAGCAAAGTTTGACCCAAAATATGGGAAACTCATACCTGCAAAATCTTAAAAACAGAACCCGGAAAATTCAAAATTCTTTTAAAACAATCCTGGAGGTGTAAATCAAAACATGTATCCTATGAAGGTAGTCAAACACATAAGAAAATGTCGAGATCTCAATTTCAAAACTAAAACAATTCAAACTAAGTTATTACAATAGTTCGTGTAGAAAGATATGCAATAAGACTAAACTATAAAGGAATGACACAAAACGATGCCACTGACACGTCCCCACTAGGTCTATCCTCCGCTCTCAGTCATCCATCCAGATGCGTACCTGAAACTATGGTTTTGAATCTATAGCCAACATAAAATGAAGGGGTAAGTCCATAAAAACTCAGTAAGAAACCCCGCACGGGGTGCACACAACATATAGAACAAGACACTTGTTAATCAAAAGTCTATGAATAATATGGATTTCGACTCTCGGGTACATATGCCACACATTCCAAATCCCGCGGTAGTACTCAAGGAGTTTCACTACCCGATGCCGTGAAACTTCAATGCCTGATTTCGTTATCACACCTTATGCATCCAAGATCACTCAGCTATGCTCCTAGTAAGGACAACCATGTCCCCAACAGGTGCCATAAGACCTGAAAAGCCATTACACGAACATATCGCGTAAGGCGGAGCACTTTGAAATGTGGGTACAAGCTATGGAGTCGCCTAGGCGCCTCCTAGGGTATTTTCTGCATGAGTGAGGCAAACAAGAACCAATCAACTTCCCCCACAGTACTAAGCCAGCCGGCAGCTTGTCCAGCTGTAGGTGCTGGTATCTGTCCAAGCTTTAGCAGATACGCTAGACGGAGCTTGGATCACACTTATGCTTGACAGTTTGCAACTTGTACAGGTTGTGGTGCTCGGACTGCGCTATAGTAAGAAGTAGACCTAATAATATCTCGAGAAGCTCCTAATATATCAGAAAGGAATGCGGGAACCTGAACCGAGGTCGGCTACCCGACCCGTCCAGAGGACCTTGTGGTTAGACCGTATGGTTACGTGCCACTCTTGGGATGTTTGCAATTCATCCTTCCACATGCACAATCTCTTACATTTGACTACCTCTATCCGTCAGAGAACGTTACCACGTCCGGCCACCGCGATGGGTCCTACCATGACGTGCCACATAGCAATAGACACTATGGTCTATTGCAACCACCATCTGGGGGAGCAGAGACATGTCTAGATCGTCTGGTCGACATGCTCGTGCTATCAATAAAAGAGACTGAAAGTGGAAGCGACACCTCGAGCGTACAACTGAACCTATATTTCAATACAAGCAATACAAGATAAGACATGACATGTATCTAACCGAGACTCTTTAGGTGATGCGGTAGGGTCATACTAGTTAATGAGTTTCAGACATGATCACGATATCACACTAACCATACTTTCAATAAAACAACCAGATAAGTCTGCATCATGATTTAGCACGTAACATCTAACACATATCACAATACAAACATACCAAATTTCATTTAAATGTTTTCAATAACAATTTTCAGCATGCGTTCAATTATATAAGTCCTAGCTGACATCCGACATGTCGGTGTCTTCCTAGAAACATGAATGCAACTAACCAGTCAAGGAAAAGTGCAATGACATGCAGGAGCCTTATACATCTAGTTGTGAATACAAACAAATATGCATATGGTAGGACTTAGGAATTTGTCGACGAACATACTACTTGACATAATTCATTGAACAAAAAGATAACCATTCAACAGTTTCTCGAATCTATCTAGCACATATATCACAAGACATGCTTCAGTTCATGTATTAATAATGCAACTATACGAGAACGATATGTAGTTTTACAGAGAACATAAACAACATAACCAAGGTAACACTACTTAGTTGGTTTAAGGAAAAACAAGCCCGATTAGGGTCATTTAATCTTGGTTCTACTAGAACCGGCTACAACTAGACTTTAGCCACAAAAGAACAATCTAGCTAAACACCCAAACCTAAAGGTAAACAATAAAATAACTAAGCATTTAAGAGAACCCAAAAAAACACCAACGCATACTTAAAAAGTAAAAAGTGTACCAACAATAGCTTACACAATGCGAACAAACTAGCTGAGAGCCTAACCTGAAGCTTACTAGCCTTGAATTCAACCAAGCAACTCCATACTAAGTCTTCAAAAACTCTCGACCAACCGTTCAATCAAACCTAGTTGGCCAACGCTTCGATGCCCACACATAACTCACCAAGCTCTCTCAAGCATTTTGTCAAACACCATACTAGCAAGACAAAACTTCAACTTAGATACATAACTAACCAACGTTTTAGTTCCAAACTTCAGACCATTTACTAACTAGACACACATGCCTCCAGTCAACCTTTGAAGCAAAGTAGAGCAATGAATCAGCCAAGAAACTCGAATAATCACACATTCTCTTGATGCCGGATTATAAAAGCAACGAAAAAGACGAAGAAGAGAGGGAGAAATCGCAAGGGAGAGATCGCAAGTAAGAAGGGAGCCGCGAGAGAAGGAGAGATCGCGAGGGAGCAGGGAGTCGCGAGACAGGGAGAGATCACGAGGGAGAAGAGAGGGAGGAAGGGTCGCGCATCGTCTCTACTAAAGGAGGAGGAAAAAATCGATATAGGGGGGTTTAGGCAAATTTTGGGTTAATTTTTAGGTTTTTGCAATAAGACCCTCATACTTTTTAATTCATATTTAATTAACCTAAAAAATCCTAATAAACTGCTGCTAGATGAGTTGAGAGGACTATTGTCTTTGTAAAGACCTTGGTTTAAAACCGTACTGTGCATATTATAAAAAGTCTTTTTTTTCTTTTTTTTAACCTAACATGCCTATAGACCTTTAGGGTGGTTTGACACATTACTCCCCCCTTAAAAAGATTTTCGTCCTCGAAAGCTGATTAAGCTAGTAAAAATCAAAGAACTTGAAATACACAACCCACTTGCATTCCCACATAGAAACTTCATTTAATAAGACTCTCCAAAGCTCCTATGCTGAGCTAATTTCCTAACTGTGTAAAACACTTCAACCACACTTCTTTCGTTCTAATACTCAAAACTCTTTGCATTTGAGTTTCTCTCAAACCAACAATTATGTCCTCAATGCTTAATGCTTAACATGAACAAACCAATCAGCGAACTAGATACACGCTTAAGAGGTAACCCAGGTAGTTTTAGAATCAAATAACTTGCACGAGTCTTCGACGTCAAACGAGATCTCATAACCATCGTCCATTGAGGAAAACTCTAATTACTTAAATCCCAAGAACTTCAAACTGAAGAGGATCCCTCGAGTTAACAGACGCAGACCATAAAGTTGAAAACCCGGTGCCGAACTTGGAAAAGATACCTGACAGTAGGGTCAATAGGTTGGCTTCTTACAATAAGCTCTCATGGCGTCGGTCACACTACCAATGTCCTACCGAGAATGAAGCTTTGCTAAAACTAACCCTGCTAGCAAGCTCACATAGTAGTGTTAAGCCCCATACTAACTTTGAAAACTCAATAAGCTTTCCATGGAGCTTGAAGACCGGGCAACAACTTTAGCAAAAGACATTCTTACTATAGAAGATGGAACAAAGCTCACCTAAGCTTGGCCACTCCAAAAATTTGATTTAAAGAGAAGCACCACTTCTCAACTATGTTCTATGTTTTATTCTCATCTCTGGCACCCTATGAACGCAGCCAAAACACATGGCCCAAAGGCCACTACGTAAAATGGGGCCAATGCCCTTACACCACTCGTAGCCAAACACGAGTGAGAAGTAACGATAAAAGACATTGATTCCTTAACGAGGAGGATTCTCATGGGAGTAACTAATAAGTGTTTTCAAGTCTTAAACGGTAACGATGTCCAACTAGTCGAAATGTAGCTAACTATGGATTCTCTTGCGATAAATACGAATACATCACCAAAACATTACACAGCCACATCAAAGTGTAGTCATGATTTATAAGCCTAGGTAACATCCAAGAGATGCACCTGACTGAAAGAGTCATAAACATGCATACCTTGCAACATAGTCAGAACCTCTCTTTTCTCATTATGGACGTCCAACACATCATCATAACTTGTACGAAAAATCTCTTACCAGACAATCCTACCATCTGTTTAGGAAGTACTCTGCAACATCCCTGACCACAGGCACGTAGTCAACACTCTCATCGACACTGTCAACTTCAGGTGACGACGTTGAGTATCCCTAATTTTTTTAGCAATAAACATTTAACCAAAGCTTTCATATATTACGAAGGTTAAAAAAAGGCTCATTCTAAAAATTTTCTTTTTATAACTCATATTTGCACTTCAAGTTGATACAAAAACAACCTTTTTTCTAATTGTTAACTACGTCGGCGTAACTCTTGAATGACCAATATGTCCACATAAGGGCGTTGAACTTGAAACAAGCATAACTTCGAATTTTCTTGCAAACGACTCTTCTACGACCTCTAGACATCTCGACTTTTCTTAGGTGACCACATGCTTAGTTCCACCAAGTAACATCCACCAGAACAAGCTCCAAAGGTTTATATCTCAAGTTAGACTAGGTCCAAGGTATTGGGTTAATGAGCTTCTTTCATATTTGTAGTGAGATCCCCTACTGAACTTAACGTCCAACAGGTGCTCTAACATTCGTGGTCTCAACCAAACATTAAGAAGCATAAGCTGGCTCAATATTTTCAACCCCTGGTGGGTCATTCTACGACTTACGTAAGGTAACTTCATGTCTTTGAACACTTAAAGATAAACTTTTACTGCTTACGACACATGGACCATGATGGTCTTTTGACGTCTGTCTTTCTCTTGGAGCTTTTACTCTTGCTGGGTCATATGTATTTTACATCAATACTTGGTTAAACATAACTGTGTCAGTTACTATCCACAAAATCAACCAAAGAACGGCGTCAGACATGTATGTAAGCAAAACTATGAGTTCTTCTTTAAACAACCCTTTGAATACCTAAATACCTCTAGACTTCCTCCTTTACGAGGTATGTGCGGTGGTCTCACCAAAGTAGAAACCATCAGCATGAACTCTTGGGGTTTAAATCTCGAAAACTACATTCAAGACATTAGGTTAACCAGCTTCTATAGTCCACCAACTATGAATCATTTCCAGAATAACAGCTCATCACCTTCTGGTATGATCTTAAGCTCAAACTCCCACAACCACTTGGCATCACAACATTGAATGCACCATTTCTTTAATTCTTTAAGCCTTCCCAAACTTTGGCACGGTGATGCGTGTTGCAATCCTGACATCATCCATGCTAAACTTGATTCCCAGAGTTGCAGTTGTCGATTCTCCAACTACTCCTCGGTTAGACAAAAGGATTTGTGAATTCTTATGGCTCTCTACTTTAAGTGAAATAGAAGAAAATAAAGGATCATTCATTGCCGACAAAGATGAAGACGAACATCAAGGGATTACTAAGAAAATGTGCTTCCTTAACACCATGAGTCCTAACTCCGAGGAAAAACTTTAAGCAATGTGGCTATCCGCCCCTTCGGGTTATCTATTACCAAAGAAAAGTTAGTGTGCACAAAGAATCAAGCAACAATGCAACCTGCAATCATGATATTGCTACTTATGATTACGAACATGCTTTTTTATATTTCTTAACCCTTCTTTTACTTGTTACCTGATGACATCTTGCAGCTGAAGACCAGGGGACCTACACAGCCTACACCATAACCTAGTCTACACAATCTATGACTTTGAGCTCTGATACCAACTCTAACAACCTAGTCCCTAACCATTAGGTTATAGAATGGAAGTTACTAATGCATGCAAAATTGAAAAGAAATTTCGGCAGGATTACCCCTAAAATATGGGAAACCCATACCTTCAAAATGTGTAAAACAAAACCTGAAAAATTCAAAATTCTTTTAAAGCGATCCTGCCGGCGTAAATCAAAACATGTATCCTATCGAGGCAATCAAACACGTAAGAAAATCTCAAGATCTCAATTTCAAAACTAAAAGAGTTCAAACTAAGTTATTACAACAGTTCGTGCCGAAAGTATGCAATAAGACTAAACTATAAATGAACGACACAAAACGGCGCATCAGAATTTGTATATCACAAGATATACCATTCATGTATCACTTTTACATGCAGCTATGGGCTAGTGACAAAAGTGAAAGACTTTAGGAGATCCAGAATTTGTGATGCAAATGACTTCAAGTTTTCCTTACAAGGATATCCTTTGGATTTGAGGACAAATCCTTTTGAAGAGGGGGAAGATGATAAGAATTGTAGAATTCAACAAGATCATGAACTAATCTTGAAGAGTTGGAACATTTGAAGTTAGCAAAATAAACATTAATTTTTGAATTTTAGAGTATTTTATGCTGTTTTTTTCAATTTTAAACTTATTTTTAATGTTTTAGGTTACAATTTGTTTAGGCTATAAAAAACCATGACTTTAGTTGTAAAATGAGAGATTTTGGATGAATGAAAAATAGTTCTCTACAAGAGATCCTTTTTAAGAGATGTAGAGCATGATCTTTGCCTTTTTTCTTAGTTCTTTTGCCAATATTGTGATAGAATGCATGTGAGCCATTCAGTCTAACCTTGATCAAGTTTGATTGTGGAGTGACTTAATCTAGAACAATATCTTCCATATCTTGCTTCTAGATCTTTTATCAAAGAGGTAATAAAAAATCTAACATTTTTCTCTTGGTTGTTCCAAATCCATAAAGAGGTGGTAATCTCTTAGATCCAAGGGTTTTTGCTTCATTATGGATCTTTGGGCTCAGAGTTAGGGTTGTCTTATCAAATTCTTCTAATATAAGGGACCCTTTACCCTAATTAGGTATCATGGTTAATTATGAGCACAAATAAAAGTTAATTAGCTTTGCTATAATGATTCTTGATGAATTATTTATGAATGATGTATGCTCTATATGTTTGATGCGCATGTTGTTTAACTCATATGTTTATTGATTTCCTATTAGGCAAGCATGTTAATTATTCCATTGAATGTTTTATTTACGCAAGCATGTTATAATGTTATGCTATGTTAGCATGATGTATTGTATGCTTTGTTCTTTCATTATAAGACTTAGAAAGTAATAATCTTACATTTGAAACCCAGGCATTCTTCATCATTTAATATAAGTCCTCGAAGGTATTCTTATATTATACCTAGAGATGATATATACCACAATATAAGACCTGGCAGGTAATCACATAACATGTGATACCCAGGCATATAATATTTTTCATTAAAAGATATGGCAGGTAACCTCGTTATCGCTGATACTCGGACATAGTAAGTTATCATCAAAAGCCCTCACAGGTAATCAAGCCATATATGATACCTATGTATTTTATCTCTATCATCATGGGATCGAGTAGGTAAACATGACCTACATGTTACCTATATGAGTATACTCACTTTGGCAATGTTGTTTGTTTGGCAGGTTTCTATTGTGTTTTTGTGACGAGACTTAGTTTTGATTGATGACCTATGTGTTGTTGTAGCTGGATCAAGATCATGAACTAGATTCTCAAGTTGTGTTTTAATTGTAATTTATTGTTTGATACTTTGTAAGATAATAGTTTTTGTTTAAATTGAATATTTGTAGATACATATGTGAATTGTAGAGATGTGTTTCGAGGATATGATTGTAGACAAGAAGTTTTCTCAAACACTAGTCGAGCTTAAAATAAGAATTGTGACAATTTTTGCATTCGAAAAAGATACGATGGTGGAAACTTCATTATGTACCAAAAAACTATACTTTGTTGTTGTATTAATAAGTAAATTAGATCCCATGTATATAAAAATATTTAATATACAACACAAATGACTATACATTTTGTCTGTACACAAAGATCGAAATAAATTGTCAGTTCTTTTTTTTTTTTTTTTTTTATTGTCATCTATGCTCTTGCTAACATTTGATCTACATCTTTAAAAATTTAATTACTTTTTTTTCTTATAATTAACCAAATATTGGTTCAAGATTAGATAAGTGGATGGAAATCTAATGGATACTAAAAACAATTTGTTTTTCTGAAACATCTAAAAACAATTTGTCAACTTTACTTAAGTATTAAAATTTTGATTGGGTAGTTTCTTCATTAAAAATAAAATAATAATCATTATTATAACAACAACATTATCTACAAAAACAATGTCATTAGATACGATGGTGGAGAATGCATTATGTACCCAAAAGTTGATAATTTGTTAATATATTTGGACTTATGAACATAATCATTACGTTTTTCTCAAGTACAATGTCGAAGACATTGATATTTGAATTTAATAAAAATATTATTGAAATTTAAAATAATAGATAGATCGATATTTTCATGCAAAATCTGTCATTTGAAGTTTTTGACCTCTCTTTTATAGAGAAGCTAACATGACCTTCAATCAAAAAATTCTTCTAAATAACAATTTAATTAAGAACATATTAATTTATTTTAAATAAATATATTAAAATGGTTTTGTTTGTGCACAAGAGGGTGAAAATTAAGTTTTCGTTGTTCAAATGTTTTATGATAAATAATAAAAAGGAATGACATTTTATGCATATCAATTTTATTTTTTAAATATTTAAGTATGTGGTTTCAATCAAATTAAACTAATGATTTTTATGAAAATATTCAACTTTCAAATACTTCCCTACCATACTTTGAAGACCCCTCACTCTTTCGATATTGGAAAAACATGGGCCGGACATAAGGTGGATTCAGGAAGATCTTACTAGTCCTTCTTTTAAGCACTATCCATAGGACGCCCCGTTCTTTAAGAAAGAAAAGAACCGGATGAATTCAAAAGGCTACAGTTTAGCTTGGCTTCTTTCCATGGTATGGAATATATTTATATAAGGTAGAAGGGATTGATTCTTTCTTCGGCTTAACACCAAACCTTCTTTGTTCGGCCCGATAGGGTTCCTTGCTTTCCCTTTTTCTAGAATACTCTTACTCATAATTACACATCTAGATCTTGTTCCATGAAAATACTATTGTTAACATTTATTGACTCTACTTAAACGTTTACAATGTTTTATTTATATGTTTAATCGAGAATAAATTCCTAAAAACCACTCCAAATATTTTTTTTTTTTTTTTGAGAAAGATACTTATATTGATTAAAAGGAGAGAGGCATACAAGTGTCTCGAGAAGATTGAGGATTAAAAAAGCTCTTCAATAGAGAGAAATGGAGGTAAGGTTATAGTCTTTGAAAAGGGAAGATTTAGAACACCAAGAAGAAGGTAGAACAATAGTATCTTCTTGAATGGATATTTGATGTCTGTTAGTACGAGAAGCACCTAAGGTTATTGAGTTATGTTCATTTTAAATACTCCATAAAATTGCTCCAGTGTGATTTTATTAAATAATGAGCTTTGATTGTGAGTGGTCATGTTTAATCTCTTTAAAAAAAGAAGCTTCTCCATGAGTGCTAAAGCTCTAAGAATTTCTTTTGATGTCGAAAAATGGTCAACGAATATCCACAGTACAATTTGTATTACCGAGGATGAGAAGCCTGCAAAAAAGAACAATTTTTTGACACAGCGTTGTGGTGTGAGCCACAAAACCTTCGATGCTTAAGTCAGCAAGAGTTTACGAGAGTAATTTAGAAGAATTATAGAACATAGAATGTCTTAAGAATACTTAGCGTAGTTTTGCTTAGAATTTGCCTCCCTTGAAATGGAGAATGATCTGACTTCTAATACCATTCGGTTTCGTAAAAGCTGCAGCTCACTTATGGGCGGCTTAATGGCTGACTGTTGGAAACGTCCGTCATTAAGTCGGATATGAATTGCATAACTCCTGACCTTGGAGGTGTAACGACTTTGACTCAAGAGTTACTTGGACTCGGCCAACCTTCGCAGGTCCTCACCTCCACGGCCGACCCCTTAGAGGCGCAACCCTCTCATTGTAACCTTAGGACGCTACGAGGGTGCAAAGTCTCTAAACATTACTTGCACTTAGTCGATTTGTCCACAGGAAAGTCCTAACCTCCACGACTAACCCACTTGGGCTGGCCCACTCGATCGATGTCCTTAGAGGTCGGCTTTGGACCCAGTCAACCCTTACGGGTCCTTACTTCCACAACCAACCCCCTCGCGCTAGCATAATCATTGTAACTTTAGACGTCACGGGGTGCAGTGTCTCCATGCGTTACCTGGTCTCGGTCGACTCCTAGGCAAGAGCCTTAACCTTCACGACCAACCCACTCGGGCTGGCTTACTCGATGTAACCTTAGGACGCGACAAAGTGTAGCGTCCCTAAATGTTACTTTGACTCGGTCGACTCGTCCACAATAGAGTCCTAACCTCCACGGCCAACCCACTCGGACTAGCGCACTTGGCGTAATTCTTAGCCATTATCAGCAGATCAAGTCATTACTTTGGACTCGGTTGACTCACCCATAGGAGACTCCTGACCTCCACGATTTTCTCCCTAGGGGGTGTTCGCCTTCTTTTGTCGAACCCAAGAGAGTTGGGGCTGTAAGTGCCGACCCCTTGGGGAGGGTTTGGGGAGAGTTTTGACAAGAGGATAAAGATAACTCAGTTCTTAGAGGGTTTCTCAATTTGATAATAATGTTACTCTAAACTAAGTGAGATGGAAATGAAGACCTTCAAGGTCTCTATTTATAATAAAGGAGAGATTCTTTAAACAAGAAAATATAATATCTTTGAATATTTATATTAAAAGTATTGAGATAAATCAAAGATTTTTCCTCTTCCGTTTTAAAAAAGCAATTTGAAATTCCCTTCCCTTCATAATGGGGTGGACGAAATTTTCATCCTTTTTGGGAGGGAGGATTTCCTAATTTTACACAATATTTTCTATACATTATTTTATTTATTTTATTTGATATTTATCCAATAAACTCCAAAATAATAATATATCCAATATATTATTAAATAAATCCATACAATTAACATATCCATAATATTAATTCAATACTTTAATAATTATCAATAATTATTAATTCAATTAATATGTCAAACATATTAATTAATATTCTCCAATTAATAATTGTTCAGTAACCATCATATCAATTAATATATCCAATATCATAACTTATAATTCGCAAACTTAATAATAATTATGCAATAGTTATTAACCTAATATGTCCAACATATTTTTGTCTAAGAATTTAAAAATTCTATATAATCAATTTATCCAAAAAAGAAAAATTTCCTTGTTAATATTCATCCAATTAATATTAAATTAATATATCCAATATATTAATCAATTATTTAAGTTCAACCATTAAACTTAATACTCATATTAATTATGTCCCTTATAATTAATCCTTGAATTTGAGTGGTTCAAATTCATTTCTCTAATGAAATAGTGTACCATTGATTGTGAGATAGCCCGGGACCGGTTGACCTATAGGAAGCTACAACGACCTGGGATCTAATCTCTTCTCGTTAACATCAAGCATATTCCACTACAGGCCTTTGCTGAACTTTTTCGCACTATAGGAAAAGTTAGTGTCATGGTTATAATCGATCATCTGTGATATGATTCTTCACGAGCTTGTTTGTAATTCACAGCTGGGTCTAATGTCTGTAATTGCACTTTATTCTTAGCCACCACTAACTCCTCTAATGAACAAGTTGTTTAAAGTTCTACTATAAACAAATATCTTCTTAGGCCAATGAGAGGCAGGATCCTTATGGTTATGTCCTAGAATCAGTTCTTAAGGGAACTATTCTACTTCTTCTTCAATATTACGGAAGATGTTAATTCTTTCTTTTGACGCTGTGTTCTCATCTACTAACAATGACAATTCCTAATGTGAGAGGCTTATTGACCTAATGTTATTTAACTGGTCTCATCTATGCACATCAAATGATGCTTTCATAAAGTAGGAATTCGCAACCTACCTAAGATTAAGATCACATTGACATATGATCATCCTTAGGGAAGTAGTTGATACTAGTCAATACCTAAATTAATAGCTCCATCATAAAACTTTTGTTCCCGTCTAATGCAAAAACTTATTTTTGCATAGGCGCTTCCATTCGCATCTCTCCACATCAGATCATTTGCAACTCTTGCAAAACTGGTCACACCAATAGTTTTATCAGGACTCAGGCAACCTAGCCGTAGTCCATATACTGTAGACGATTTAGGTTATAAACTTGGAACTAGATCCACTCATATGTTCCACATACTTGTTCAAGTCTTCATCTAAATAGCCAAGGGTATGTCGAAATTCATCTAATTAATGGGATAATGCTCAATGATGTTAGAATATTAAATGTGCAATTTATTGAAAAGAATATATTTTTATTAATTACTGAATATAACATAAAATGTCTAAAAATAAATGCTTATTTTTCTCAAAAAAAAAAAAAATAAATGCTTGTTCTTAAATATACAAACTACTACGCCTTTAGGGTACATTTCCGAACAACCTTCAATTGAACAACCTTTTAAGTTTGAATTGAAACAATTCCTAGATCATCTAGAAGATGCATATTTTGGGAGAAGATGAAACTTTTCCAATTATCATTTCTACTAAATCATTAGAGAATCATGAAAAAGAGTTTATCAAAATGCTTAAGAAATACAAAAAGCCCATAGACTTGACTTTATCAGACATAGAAGGAATAAGGCCGACTTCTTTTATGCATAAAATCAACTTGGAAAATGAAAAGTTTAAGTCGGTAGAGCAACGACAAAGACTTAACCCAACTATTAAAGGGGTTGTTAAAAAAGAAGTTATCAAATGGCTGAATGTTGGAGTGATATGCTCTATTTCAGATAACAAGTGGGCGAGTCCACTATAGTGTGTGTCGAAGAAAAGAGGAGTGACAGTTGTAAAGAATGAAAAATGAGTACTTAATTCCAACTAGGACTATAATAGGTTGAATGATGTGTATGAATTATAAGAAACTGAACAAGGCTACAAAGAAAGATCATTTTCCTTTGTTATACCTTGACCAAATATTAAACAGATTATGAGGACAAAGTACTACTATTTCTTGGATGGTTATTTGAGTTATAATAAGATCACCATTGATCCAAACGACCAAGAAAATACCACTTTTACTTGTCTTTATGGAATTTTTGCATTCCAAAGGATGCCATTTGGGCTCCACAATGCCACAAAAACTAAAAGTTGTATAATGACACTATTCTCATATATGGTTGAAAAGATAGTTGAGGTATTTGTGGATGACTTCACGGCTATGAGGGAATCACTCGTATCATGGATGAATAATCTCGAAAGAGTTCATAAGAGATATGAAGAGACTAATCTTTTGTTGAATTAGGAAAAATGTCATTTCATGATAAGAGAATTAATAGTCGTAGGTCACAAGATTTCAAAGGAAGAGATTCAAGAGAACAAAGAAAATATTGTAGTGAATGAGAAGCTAAATTATCCACAATATAAGGGGTGGACATGGTGTTTTTTATTGGTGGTTCATTAAAGATTTCTCAAAATTTTCTAAATCTCTTTGCCTGTTTCTAGAGTAAAATCGTGTCAATTAATTTCGATGAGCACTGTTTGCGGCTTTTAATATTTTTAAGAGAGCTTTAATCTCAGCACCGATAATAGCTATTCCCGATTGGAACAAACCATTTGAGTTAATGTGTGAAGCTAGTGTGTTTGTTGTTGGAATAGTTTTGGGTCAAAATGACGAGAAGGTGATTCATCATATTTACTATGATAGCAAAACGTTAAATGAACCACGAAAGAATTATAGCAGAACAGAGAAAGAGATGTTAGTTGTTGTATTTGCACTCAAAAAGTTTAGATGTTAATTGTTAGGATCTAAAGTAATAGTTTACACAGATCATGAAGCTATCAAGTATTTGATGACAAAAGTAGATGTGAAGCTTTGGTTGATAAGGTGGGTTCTTTTGCTACAAGAGTTTTATTTGAAAATTTTGGATAAAAAGGTTATGAAAACCATGTTGCGGATCATTTGTCTAGGATTTAGAAACAACAAGTACTGCTTAAGCAATTGGACATTCAGGAAAATTTTCTTGATGAATAGTTGTTTGTAATTACGAGTGTTTAGCAATCTAATAGTCTGTGGTTTGTGGATATTTCAAACTATCGAGCCAATAATGTGATGCCTAAAGGATTAAGTAGCCACCAGAAGAAAAAAAAAACTTGTATAAGGTTAGAAGTTACTTTTAGGATGAGCCATATTTGTATAAGTAGTGTGCTGATTATGTGATTAGAAGATGTGTAATAAGGAAGAAGAGCAAGTAGATTCTTAAAGATGCCAGAACAGCAACTCAAGTATTTCAATCTGGTTATTTTTTCCTACTATTTTAAAGATGCACACTATTTTGTTAAACTTTAGACAGATGCCCGTGCAAAGGAAATATAAGGGGAAAAGATGAAATGCCTTTGAATTATATTTTTGAAAGAGGATTGTTTGATGTGTGCGAAAGGTGTAAAATTTAGTGGATGTAGATTACTTTATAAAATAGGTAGAAGCAATTTCTAGTCAAAACAATGATGTTAAAACAGTAATTAAAATTTTACATAAGCATATATTTACAAGATTTGGGACACCTAAAGATGTCATAAGCGATGAAGGAACTCATTTTGAAAATAGAGCTTTAGTATCTATGCTTAAGAAATATAACATAACTCATAGAATTTCTACAACATATTACCCTTAGACAAATGGTCAAGCAGATATATCCAATACGGAAATAAAGGCAATCCTGGAAAAGGTGGTTAATCAGAAAACGAAATACTAGTCTAGTAAGTAAGATGATCCTTTGTGGGCATATAGAACTTCATCTAAAACACCCTTAGGAATGTTTCCTTATATTGTAGTTTTTGGTAAAGCCTACCAGTTACCCTTAGAGTAGAAATAAAAGGCATATTGGGATTTAAAAGAATTAAATATGGATTATATATTAATTAGGCAACAAGAATGCTACTGTAAACAATTTTGAGAGTAAAGAATTTTCCCACCCTTGTATTATTAGAGTCAATGCCTTTATATAGTATTACATCCTAACCTTAACGACTAAATAGGCCCAACGGGTCTAACCCAAATAATAACATATAAACCTAGTCTTACTAACTTCAACACTCCCCCTAAGGCTGGATCAAATATGTCTGTGATGCCCAGCTTGTTATAGAGATAGCTTATCAATTCTCCATTCAATGCTTTGGTGAGAAGGTCTACTAACTACTCTCCAATCTTCACATATCTCGTTGAGACCAAACCTTGTTGTATCTTTTATCGAATAAAATGACAATCTATTTCAATATTCTCGGTTCTCTCATGAAATACTGGATTTGATGCGATATGTAAAGCCGCTTGATTATCACAGCACAACTTCGCAGAAAATATAGACTTTACTCCAATTTTGTCTAGGAGTTGGATCATCCATACAATCTCTCACGTTGCTTGAGCTATGGCTCTATATTCGGACTCAACACTAGACTGAGACACCACATTCTACTCTTTACTCTTCCATAACACTAGATTGCCTTCTACAAAGACACAATATCCCGAAGTGGACCTCTTATCTTCCTTAGACCCTGCCCAATCAACATCTGAAAAACACTCGATATTCATATGTCCATGATTCTCATACAACACTCCTTTACCTGGTGTAGATTTTATATAACCAACAATTTGTTACACAGCTGTCCAATGATCTACTGGAGTAGTTAACATAAACCGACTGACCACACTGACAGGATACGATATATCATGTCTCGTAACAATTAAGTAGTTTAATTTTCCAACCACCCTTCTATACCGTTCAGGATCTTAAAATGCTTTTCCTTCCTTAACAAGTTGTAAATTAGGAACCATTGGCGTATTGTACGGTTTCACAACTAACTTTCCTGTTCCAGTCAACAAATCTAAAACATATTTTCGTGGAGACAAGAAGACTCATATATTATTCCTCATAACTTCAATACCTAAGAAACATTAGAGAGTTCCAAGATCCTTAGTACAAAACTGTCCGTGAAGAAACGATTTCAATGAGGCCACACCTGGAACATCATCCCCAATGATATCTATATCATCAACATATACTATTAGCAAAAGAGTCCCATGTTGAGATCGTCTATAAAATAGATAATGGTCAGACAAGTTTTTTCTCATCCCAAACTCACTGAATGGCTGACTAAACTTACCAAACCACACGTGATAACTCCGTTTCAAACCATACAACGATTTTTGAAGCTTGCCCTCCTTGGTATTCTCCCTTGAACGACAAACCCCCAAGTGGTTGCTCCATATAAACTTCCTCCTCAAGGTCACCATGGAGAAATGCATTATTGATATCCAGCTCATATAACGGCCAAGAATTCGAGGCCGCCATTGAAATAAACAATCGAATAGACAACATCTTAGGAACTGGAGAAAAAGTATCACTATAATCAACACCATAAGTTTGGGCATAACCTTTAGCAATCAAGCGTGCTTTCCAATGTGCCACGGATCCATCTGAGTTTACCTTGAAAACAAAAATCGTCTTACATCCAATAGTTTGTTTGTGTACTTGGCGATTTACTAACTCCCAAGTGTCATAATCATCCAGTGCATTCACCTTCTCAACCATCGCCTGACGCTACCCATAATAAGATAATGCCTCACTCGTATTCTTAAGAACCACCATAGAATCGATAGACGAAAGAAAATAATAACTCAGTCAGAACAACAGATGGTAAGACACGAATGATGAAATATGATACGTTAAAGAACGGTTACGTTTTCGAAGGGCAATAGGTAAGTCAAGGTCATTACTTACTTGTAAATCATCAGACAAAGACATAGGTGGTAGAGGGCAAGCTTCTGTAAGTTGGCACACACATTTTGAATAGAACTGAGTAACTGAAGGACTGGAAGGAATGAATTCTAAAAGAGACATAACAAAACTTGATGGTGACGAAACTACCGCATATAAAATTAAGTCAACCTGAGAAGAAGAGTGACACCGAGATGATGGGCTAAGCACTACATCCTCAAAATATGTAACATCTGCAGAAATAAGATACTTTTTAGTAGTTGGACAATAACAACGATATCCCTTCTGAATTCCAGAATAGCCGATGAAGAAGCACTTTAAACATTTTGGATCCAACTTAGTACGACTAGGACGAATATTCCGAACAAAACATGTGCACCCAATGATTTTAGGCACAATAGAAAACATTTCTCATGAGGAAACATGACTTTAAATGGAATGTCACCCTTTAAAACACTAGAAGGCAAGCGATTAATCAAGAAGCAAGCCATACTAATAACATGAACCGAAAAGTGCTTCGGGGCATTAATATGAAATTATAAGCCCTTTGCAGTCTCGAGAAGATGTATGTTTTTCCTCTTTGCTACCCCACTGAGAGATGGAGTATCAGGACACGAAGATTGATGAATAATACCATTATCTTGTAAATAGGAACCAAAAACAGTTGACAAATACTCCATTCTATTATCGGTACGTAGTATTTTGATAGAAACACTAAATTAAGTTGGAATTTCAGCATTAAAGGCACAAAAAATAGAAAATATTTCAGAACGATTTTTCATTAAATAAATTAAAGTGAGACGAGAATAGTCATCTATAAAAGTGACAAAATATCTAAAACCAGTATTACAAATAACAAAACTTGGACCACAAACATCTGTATGTACTAACTCAAATGGAGCATTAACTCGCTTATTGACTCGAGGATTCAAACGAATACAATGAAACTTTACAAATTGACAAGACTCCCAATTTAACACTAAAACTTCACTAAACTCAGGTTATAATTTCTTAAAAACAGACAACGGCGGATGTCCTAACTGACAATGAATCTCGAACGAGGACTTGGTACACGAACATGCGACAACTTGTGCGAAAAGTTGATTAGGAACATAGAGACCTCCAGAAACATGCCTTCTACCAATAACTTTCTTCATCAAACGATCTTGAACCAAACAATAGCTAATGAAAAATAAAACAAAACAATCAAGGTCTCGAGAAAGTTGAGTAACCGTAATCAAGTTAAACGAAAAACTGGGTAAACATAAAACATAGGATAAGGTAAGGGTAGGGGTAAGCGTAATTGGGTCAGTGCTCTGAATTGGAAACGAGGAACCATCAGCCAAAGTAACAGACAAAAAATATGCAGTCAACAAAGGCGTTAAAAAAAACTCATATTACCTGTCATATGCGCAGTAGCTCCAGAGTCTATAACCCATTTCGACGTTGACGTAAGAAGATAGTGGTTATTACCTAACTCGGCCAGGGTTGCAGTAGGAGGATTTGTAGAGGATAACCGTGGTAAGTCATTTGGCAATATTCTAATATTGTAACTTTTGACAATCTTTCTCTATATGCCCCGGTGTAATTCAACAAAGAAGAATGCGGCCAACTAACTTCTAAAGAACATAAAATTCAAATTTAAGACAACTAGTAGCCGAAAACTAAAAAATGACCTTACCACGTCGAAGAGAGAATAGGTGCGAATAAAATCCAGCCAACCTTGACCCGAGTCGTTGACCCATAAGCTCCCACGCTGCTTGTTGACTTTCAACGACTTCCTTCTTCAAACGACACGTTAAGGCACGTCTCTTGTTAGTTGGCAGTGAAATTCTCACAAGTTGTAGATTGGCCTCCAAGCTTTCCAGAACTACTGGCGGTGTTGGTTAACTCCAGCTGCAGCGGCGACGGATTTTGGCAACGGGAGATTCCGACAACAGCGGCGACGGCAGCGATAACCCTAAATTTGACTTTAAACCCTAAGCTTTGATACCATGTAAACAGTTTTGATTTCCCATCCTTGTATTATTAAAGGCAATGCCTTTATATAGTGTTACATCTTAACCCTAATTTTGGAGTTGTGTCAGGGATCAATAGCTCGAAATTATGCCCTTAAACACATAATTTTGGAGTTATGTCAGCGGTATGGCTATGAACTACAAAAAAAAGGAAGTGGTTGCTGGATTATGTGATACTCCACCTAAACTCACTCAAGAAATCTCCTTATTAGTCAACAATCTATAATCAAGTCAATTGGATGTCAAAAGAGAGGCTATGATCAAGATCTGGGTTCTTGCCAATGAGAATCTTGAGACTAGAGTTTAGATTGCGAATAGCGAAGCCATCCCTCTATTGGTTAACCTTATCTCTTATTCATATCAAACTTTCCATGAACACACTATAATTGCTCCATTAAACTTGTCTATTGACGAAGAGAATGTAATACTAATAGCAAGAGAAGGTGTCACTCCTGCTATCATAAAGATTATGCAGCATGGAACATAAGAGGTGTTGATGCCGAAAAATGGTCAACGGATATTCACAATAAATTTGTTTAGCTGAGGACGAAAATGCCTGCAAAAAAGACAAAAATAGGGCACACCGGTGTGGTGTGAGCCACAGGGCCTCCGATGCCTAAGTCAGAAACAAAATTAGGGAGAATAGTTAGGAATCTTAGGAATAGCTTAAGAGTACTTAGCTTAGGATTTGATCGGGCATCCCCCAGAATGAAAATTGACATGACTCTTATAGCAGTCGGTCTCGTAACCGCTGCAGCTCACTTATGACGATATAATGGCTGGCCGTTAGAAACGTCCGTCATTAAGTTTGGTCTGAATACCAGTGTAACTTCTGACCGTTACCCTTCGGAGGTGTAACGGCCTTGACTCTGGAGTTACATGGACTCAGTCAACCTTGGCAGGTTCTCACCTTCATGGCCGACCCCTTAGGGGTGCAGCCTTCTCGTTGTAGCACTAGGACTCCGGGGGGTTGTGGCCTCCATTTGGCCGACCCTCGAAGGGTCAAAAGTGGTCGAGGCTTCCATTTGGCCGACCCGGGGGTTGGCGTTGGCTTATTTGTCCTTCTTGCAGGTCCCAATCTCTTCCGAGTCTTTCAGGATATTTTAGCCTACAACAAGAGGCTAAGGAGAATTATGTTACTGCCCTATTTAGCTTGACAATGTTAGAAGCGAACAAAGTACTTATTGGAATTCTAATAGAAATCCCTCCATTAGTATCTCTTCTCCGAGACGATACAGTTAGAGGAAAGAAGGATACTGCCACTGCACTCTTTAACCTAACATCAAATCAATCTTACAATTCCTAAGTGATCAAAGTAAGTATCATACCACCTCTTCTCTCCTTACTCGAGGATAAGAACATAGGAATGATTAAGGAAGAATTATCAATCTTGATAGTACTTGACTCACATTTCGAAGGATGGGTCGAGATCAAGAATTACTCCTTTATCCAAATTTTAGTCAACATCATAAAAGATGGTACTGGGAAAAACAAGGAATGTGCTTGCATTACATCTCGAGATGGAACTAAGCAATTCACCTTCGATTTTTGTTGCTTTGCAGTTTGGTGTGCATGAACATTTGGTAGAGGTTACAAGATGTGGGACGAGCAGAACCTAGAGAAAAGCTAACTCACTTTGATGTGTCATGTAGTTGGTTGATGAGGTCGTCAATCATTGTCGACAGATTTTCGCCCAAGGTCTTTATTTCTTTTTTGCTTTTGGTATTGTGGTTTTGGCCTCTTTCTTTTTATGGAACTATGAGGTTCATGTCCTTGGTGAGTATTGTATTATGTAGGAAAACCATATTGTGAAATCATTGCTGAAACCCAACTTTTATAAGTGATTGATGATAAACCTTGAATATTGTTGGATCAGTCTGTTTTGAAATCTCATTAAATGTTATGGAAGCTTTTGTGATTTCTTTTGAAAAGGAGAAAGACTATTTGAAAGTAATGACATGTGGGACCTATGTGACTATTTGACCCTAATTATAATAAATATTTAATTAAAGGAGGCATTAGAATAAATGATCATATTTTAAAGTGAACGGACCCTTTGGTTATTATGATTTTATTTAAATTGATTAATATAAAACCCATGGGAATTGTTGGGGTTATGTAAAGGTAGAAAATCAAAGTTGATTAATTGATGGCCGATTCGAGTAGCATTGGTTGGTCAAAATTGTGAATTGATATTCATGCCGCAAATATCTCAATTTATTCTTATTATTTTTGGCAAATATCATAATAAACATTAATTTAACATTAACATTTTAATAGTTTTCCTTTATTAAATTCTTTCTTTTCTATATAAAAATAATTGTACCATTTAAAACATCAAAAGATTAATATAAAATTTGAGTACTTAAAATTTTCCTAACCAAAATAAATAATGAAAATAGAAAAATAAACAATTACTGCTCGATTGTCTTATCTGTGGTGCAAAAGAAAGAGAAAAAGAAAATTCATTTATATGTAGGTAACAAACACATATAATTATTAAAATGTGGAGATGTAAATAATTTCGATGTGTTAAATACAACAACAAAGTACATCATTTCCATCCAGTTTTTTAATGCATGTCCCACTTCCAAATCTTCTTCGAATACAAGTACTTTCACACAGTTCATTTTCAGAAGGACCGGTAGCACTCGAGCAAGTTGAAACACGAATTAATGGCCGTGAATGTCCTACCTTCACTTCCACATCTACCCAACAAATAAAAATAAAAAGTTAGGTACTTATTATTAATAATCAATTATGAAATATTTAATCAGCCAATAAGAATTTAAAAGTAGAAAAACAAAGAACAATAGAGAGGTCCACCAGGTGGGGCGAGGCTAAAATGGCTTTACCCTCCTCATCTCTACTATCCATCTTAATCCCCATCTCTACAAAATTTACCCTAAAATTTTGCAGGGATCAAGACGAGGTTATCCACGAGGAAAGCACTGAGATGGAGAATTATTCACCATTTAATTCTTTTCTTTTCTTTTTCTTATTCCCAGTTTTTTATAAACTTTCGTAATATTTATTCAATTCACTAAATTTTAGATTTTTTTTTCAATAATAGTTAGTTGCAAATTAAATTGTTAGTTTTGTAAGAACAATATCCATAAAAATAAAAAATCATAGAAGTTTATGTGTATAAATGCATTAGATAAAACAAAAATAATATAATAAAGTAGGTAAACGAGGCAGATTATGGAGAATACATGCTCCATTTTCACCTGTTAAGCTTGCGGGGAATTTTTCATCACCGCTCACTCCTCATTAACCACCTAATTAGGATCGATCGTTCTATTAGGAGCAGGTCCCGATCTAGTGAAAAAATAAACATCTCTAGATATAGGTAATACAACATTAACCATTTTATTAGTACATCTACTT
Source organism: Cyclanthera cordifolia (assembly GCA_037832605.1). NCBI lineage: Eukaryota > Viridiplantae > Streptophyta > Magnoliopsida > Cucurbitales > Cucurbitaceae > Cyclanthera > Cyclanthera cordifolia. Next base: position 27,533 of record JBBMEG010013773.1, read on the forward strand.
GCCGGAATGAAAAAAATATTTCATTTAAGAAATAAAATATTAAAATATTGACAACCTAAGGCTAGAGTTTACTATAGTGCACTTTTCAAAATATATAGAATAATAGTAGTAATAGTAATATATATAGGCTAGATAATGAATTTCCAGAATACACTAAAACAGAGAAAATTGTCATTGTAGCAAGAAAAACTCAAAAAAGCTTTTGCATGTTCGTTTTCTTCGAAAACTATACATATTCTTTAGTGTTGTGATTTTAACTTTCGAAATTCGCCATTTATAATTATATTAACTTCCATTTAATAGTTTATTATATACAGATTCATGCATTTATTAATTTGCATTTCTTGATGTTTCCTTTTATATATATATATATATAGATACATGAACATTGTTATTAAACTACATTTTAGAAACAGAAAAATAGACCTGCAAAAATAGAGTAGTATTACCGTTTGTTTATAAAGTAAATTTGATACATTGGAAATTTATTATATCGTTTATATATGTGGTCGGGTTGTCGAAACCCGCCAAAATAAGTAGAAATAGTGTAACCAGTCGAATCCCAAAGTAACTATGAATTAATTTCTCAATGTTGAAAACAAATAAAAATGAGATTGTAGTGTTTGAACAAAATTCTAAATGAACGGTAAAATTTAATAAAATAAACAATTATCTAAAAGAAAGTCTAATCCAAGGATTTAATTAACACGATTGCAATTATTGATCATTGGCTAAAAATATAATAATAAATATCACATTCAATAAATCAGTCTACCTATTTCGAAAAGCCAGAATAAGCATTGTTCTCCTATTTAATTGACCCTGACCCAGCATCAAGCTCAATCTTACTGTATAATCGATTGGGCACGATAGTGTTCCATACCAATTAATTAATAACATTTAAATTAATGAGAACTACTAAACCAAAAATTAATTAATCGAGATAGCTGCAAATCAATTAATTTTGTTTAATTGTTTCCTTAAGGTCTATTATGCAAGCTGTATAATTTGTAACAGCCACAATTATACACACATAAGCCAACCCCCTTTGCCACAGTATAATCATTTGAAACATTTATACATATCACAAAATCCTATATAGCACTAATCAATCACAAAATCCTATATAGCACTAATCAATCGATGATAAACTAAGTCGTCAATTTAATTTAGCAACAATTAATTATAAGAATAAGAACCAGAAACGATTAATAGAAGAGAGTTGAAATAAAACCCAATTTTGATCGTTGAAAGAGCTCCTGCTCTGTTGATGTTGGCCGGCCACCAAAATGATAAAGTCTGTGCTATTGTGAAGCCAAATCAAAATTTCTTTTCCGTTATGTGTTCTATACAGAACAAAGAAAAAAAATCTTTGGATCACAATTGATTCTTTTGTTTTCTCATCCCTCCTTAAAAAACCAAATCTTCCAAATAAATAAAAAGCTTCTGTTATTTTTTATTTTTCTTTTTTTCTGGGAAGTGTGGTTAGCCACTTCTTATTTTACTAATTTCATTTTCTTTTCTTTTCTTTTTTATTTATTTTTATGGACATTTTTTTTTCTTTTTTTTTATTTTTCTTTCCCTATTTTATTTTTTCCTAAATTCAAACTAAAACCCAATTTTAAACATATTCCACTAATTTTTTTGCCAATTCAAATTATAAATTAAATATGGAAAAATATTCACAATTAATTACAATATTCAATCAAATATAGGAAAATAAGATTTAATAAAGATAATTAATTTGAACTTATCAAATTCCCCCACACTTAATTCATGCTTGTCCTCAAGTATGTCTTAACTCAAGATATCAATTCTTCTTTCTACTTCATTTTCGTCATTCTTAATATCAAAGAATATCAATAAAGTTAATAAAACATCAAAGTCGAATTTTAATAACAATATAGAGAATGAGCATTCAAAAAACATATTTTATATGAAAAAATCAAGCATCTCATTAATTCAAAAGAAATCAAATGCAGCAAGACTCAACACTTTCTCAAGTTCCACTCAATACTCTAAAAAAAATTTGGGATTTTTACTCTCAAAGTCAAAGCATAGCATGATATTATCATAGGCTTGTAAGTGAATCAAATCTCTTCCACTATAGATGAATTGAATAAAAAAATCAAAGGGACTTCAAAAGGTTGTAATGTGGCTTAGGTAAAGGTAGAATAAGAGCAAAATTAATTTTTTAATGATTAATGCCAAGAGGTAATCTTGCATGATAGCAAAGTCCAATCCCAAATCACACTATTGAAACAATAATTTTATTCACGCTTTCTTTTCGCACTAAAAATCTTGGAGAAATAAAATAAATTTATTTTGGTAAAAATTTCTCCCTAATACTGTTTTTTTTTTCATCACTGCCACCATTTTTTTTTTTTTTTCAAATCTATTTTTATTCGCCACTTTCCACCACATTGTTTTTTTTTTTTTTCAATCACAACTACCATGCAACATTTTTCTTCGATAAAGGTGTAATGGTTGAGGTCAACAAATGAGATAGTCTAAGGCTAAGAGATGATGGGCTATAATGAAAAAATGGAAATCGTCTCAAAGTGGCTAACTAATCGGAAAATTCAAAGGTGGGAATTTTAAGAGTCCAAAAAGTGGTTAATCCTAATTGCCC
>JBBMEG010013784.1:11222-30162 GCA_037832605.1 Cyclanthera cordifolia
CTCGCACCTTATTAATAAGCACAAAATAACTAATTGAAATATCAAATCATCAACTAACCACATCATCCCTTGGAGACCAATTCAAAATTAGAAAAATGGTATGTTTGTTATGACGAGAAGAGTTGGGAAATGATCTATTTCCATTATTTTGCCTACCAACTTTTGTCACATCAATCACTAATTTTTTTTTTACTTTTTTTCATTAATCTCTTCTTTTTCCTTTTTTTTCCCTTCTCGTCGTAGTCAAACATGTAATAAGAAAAATAGTAGGAATGTTTGGATTAAAATTTTAAAAATATTTAAATTAATATTTAAAATGAAGATTTATTTTGTATTTAAAAATAATAATTGAACTCAAAATTTTGTTTGGATGCAGTTTTTAAAAGTATTTAAAACTAGTATTTAGAATAAAAATTTATTTTTAGTATTTAGAAGTAATGATTAATGTAAATAACTTGTTGGAATATAATTTTTAAGAATATTTAGATTTAGTATTTAGAATAAAAAATTATTTTGAGTATTTATTAGTATTGATTATAATCAAAAGTTTGTTTGAATTTAATTTTTAAGAGTATTTAAAATTGTACATAAAATGAGAATTTATTATAAGTATTTAGAAATAATAATTGCAATAAAAAAATTCATTTAAATGTAATTTTTTAAGGTGTATTTAGTAAAGGTTAATTTGAAATATTAGTTTAAAACTTCCTACCAAACCTCCCTTAAATTTTTAAAATAAAAACCAAATTAATATGAACTAAAAAAAAAAAAATCAACTAGCTTGTCTAATAGATAAGTATTTATATTTTAATCTAAAATTCACTTTAGTTTCCTTTTTATTGCCGTAGAAGTGAAAATATAATCAGAGTAAAAAAAAAAAAAAAAAAAGCAAGGTCACGTGATGACCTGTGAGAGGCACGTGTAGCAAGAGAACAGGCGTCGACGATATCGGAGCAGAATCGCAAGTCATGTAAATCACGGGTAGCCTCGTACGATCTGAGGCAGGTAAAGGCCGTTCCAAGGAGGCCGCTGTAAGCCGTCGGATCAACGCCGACGCTACCGCTAGGACGACGTCGTTTCCAAGTGACTTCAACAACCTTCAAAATTAAAAAAAAAAAAGAAAAAGAAAAAAGAAAAAAAGTCCAGTTCGAGGCAGCGTTAGGGCAAAAATGTCGTAATCGAGGAGGAGAAGGAACCAGAAACCGACCTGATTCTTGAGAGAGACAGCCGCAGAGAGAAACGCTTCGCGAGGAAGCAAAATCGTATTGGCCGGAATGAAATGAAGCGGCTCGGTGGCTTCTCCGTCTTGCGATGACGCGAATTCCACCGCCGGCGACATTGAGTTGAAGAATTTTTTTTTGTAGGGCAGAGAGGGAGAGAGGAATGTATTTTGAGGGAGAATCAATGGCGGTGCTGAAGGGGAGCGCTTAATCGGTGTGGGCTGTGTGTGTTGTATGAGCATCTGTGTACGATAATGGCCACGCGTGTATACTTTTTCTGCAACTACACGCGCTTAACTTTTTATTTTTCGTAATAAATAACTCTTTTGCGTTTTAGTACATCGTAAACAAAAAAAAAAATTTATAACGGATAGAGATATGTGTGGGCCCAAATTATATAACGGCCATGTATCTTATGATAGCTTGTCGGGCTATGAGATTTTTTATTTTAGATTAGTTTTCACTAAACACTCTTAAAAAAATTATCTTTTGTTAATAAAATTTCATTATATATATAAATTTTAAAAATTACATTTAAACAAGTTTTTGACAATCATTATTTCTAAATAATCAAAATATATCATATATCTAAATACTAATTTTAATTACTCTTAACATCTACGTACAAAAAAGCTTTTGATTGCAATTATTACTTTTAAATATTTAAATTAAATATTCATTTTAAATATTAATCTAAATACTCTTAAAATCTCAATTCAAACATCTCTTTATTGTCTAATTTATTCAAATAAATTAAGAAAATATGTAGTGTTTTTTAGATTTTAAATCATTGTATAAAACAAAATCAAGCAACCAACATAATATATTCTCTCTTTTTTCTTTTTTCTTTTTTGATAAAAACAGACTGCTTAACATTATGCCAAATCAAATAAGTTCATACAATCATCGGCTGAGGGAGAAGCAACCTTGGGGGAGAAGGCCTCTCCAAAATAGAGAAGAAAAAGCCTCACCATGGGGTACAAGAATCAAACTATGTAGAAAAATTCTCAAAGTAGTGAGCAAGAAGATCCACAACACGATTGTAAGATCTAACACAATGGGAAAGCAATAAATTCCCCAGCAATAAATTCCCCATCTGAGGGATGAACTCCCTAATATCAACAATGATATTGTTAAATTCAGAAAAATCTTTAGAGTCATTCACAATAGCATCTATCACCACTGAAGTGTCTGACTCGATCAAGATCAAAGGCAAAGGCCTAACACTTTTCATCCATATTTCTTTGATGCTCTTGAACATAGCTTATGCTTCCAAGCTTTTCATATCAACACTCCGCAAGACGACTTATAACCAGCAGCAATAGGAATGCCCTCTGAGTCCCTTAATCCATCCATAGCCGCCTCGAGTTCACTTCTGGATTTTAAGCAACATCCATATTCAGCTTCCAGGATCCAATAGGAAGGGGACCACTCCGCCAAACGCCTGTCTTGCGGAATCACCTTGGGATCTATTAACCCTACCAAAGAAGCAGAAAAATCATCAATTTATTTTGAAATGATAAAAGAAAGATTTCAGCCCGTTCTTTAGCCTTATTATGAAAAAAAAAAAAAATCTTAAAATGTCATATTCCCCAGAGCACAAATATTGCTTTGTGCCTCTTGGAACATGGAATTTTATCACAAAGACCAGCCCAAAAGTCTTCCCTATAAGAAGCATGAATAAAAAGATAACGACAATTTTCCAATTGGTTAAACATGGATATCTAAATGGGAACCACCCTTTTACAATATCTAATCAAATGCATATTACTTTCCCGATCCTTCTTACAAATTACACATCGAGTATCGAGATCAATCCCCCTTAAAAACATATTTTCTTTAGTTGGGATAGCATTTTGAATCAGACACCAGACTCCCAACTTGATTTTGGGGGGGAGTAAGAAGATTCCAAAAAAAAATTCCACATCACCTGAGAAAGACCCTCCTCGGACGGAGAGGCTTTTAACAATTTCTCAGCTTCCCCCGCTAGAATGTAGGCATTCCTCGCCGAGAAGCTACCCTTTGGATCGTAAGCCCAGATAATTTCATCACTCATCTTATTGCCGCTCAGCGGGATTTTTAAAATATCATCTGAAATCAACACTAGAAAGATCCTAATAACCAAACTCTCATTTCATTGACCATGCAGATTCATTAGATCTTCCACTTTTCTATCCATCCAATTTTGGTTACATCCAACACTCACCTTGAGATTGCCCCCTACCAACCACTGTTCTCTACCAAAGCGAATCTTCTTCACATCGCTCACTTTCCATCTGTAGCCCTTTAGGAATAACTCTTTTCCCCACACAATGATTTTCCAAGAAAATGATGAATTATTAGAAGAAAACACATTGAGGAAATCATTATCTTTCAAATATTTTACCCTAAGGACTTTGAATAAGAGGGAATTCTGATTCCTAACCAACCTCCAACTCTTCTTTGCCAACTAAGCTTGATTGAAATGGACAAGATTTTTGAATCCAATACCTCCCGACTCCTTGGAAAGACCTAACTTTTTCTAACTTTTCCAATGAGCTCTAATCTTCCACCGATTCTGATCCTCACCCCACCAGAAATTAGCAAACATGCTTTCCAACTACACATGGAACTTAAAGCAGCTCATAGCATAGGTAGGGATCGCTTGACCAACCGCTTTAATGAGAATCTCTTTGCCATGTTTGGATAATAATTTACCTTTCCATCATTGAATACACTTACTGACCTTACTCTTAATGGAACTAAATAACGCATTTGTGTTCCTACAATTTTAAGAAGAAACGCCAAATGGGTACCCATGTTTTCCACAACCTTAATCACCAAAATATTGCTCAAGCCTCTCTTTTGGTTCTCTCCCACATTTCGACTAAACTTTACCATCGACTTGTCCAGGTTTATAGATTGCTTCGAGGCGTGCTCATAAGCTTTTATCGCAATAACCCTGCAATCTTCATCACATGCCCTAAAAAACAACAGACGACCATTAGGAAAAAAATAAATGAGATATAGGACATCTAGAGTTAATTTTGAAACTTTTAAGGGATTGGAAAGATTCTTCCTTATCAAGTGTAATTGATAAACCTTCCGCACACATGAGGACCAGATACAGAGACAACGGGTCTCCTTGCCGAAGGCCTCTTTTTGGAATAATTTTCTTTTGAGGGATTCCATTCAACAACACAGAGTAATAGAAGAAGGAAATACAGTTCATAACCTTACTCACCTAAGACTGTGAGAACCCAATCTTAAGCATCACACCTTCAATGAAATTTCATTCCACCTGGTCATAAGCCATACTCATGTCAGCTTTAAAGACTAGCCAATCGACCTGAGCTCTACTTTTTTTTGAGTTAATGGAATGGATCCTTTCGAAGCCTAGAATAACATTATCATAGATGAGCCTTCCTGGCATAAAAACACTATAGTTTGCCGAAATTATTTTACTAAGAACCGGTTTGATTCAGTTGACCATAGCCTTAGTAATAATTTTGTAGGCCGTGTTGCACAAGGTAATAGAGCGGAAAATCTCACATTCTTGAAGGGATATTAATTTAGAGATAAGCATAATAAACGTTTGATTCAACAAATCCACCAACCTTCCCTCGTTAAGAATTCCCATACAAACCTTAACGACATCGTCACCAACGATACTCTAATACTTTTGAAAGAATCTAGCGTTCATACCATTGGACCTGAAGCTTTATCAGCATTCAAATATTTTAATGCCATCTTCATATCACTTCTCTGAAAAGAATTGTCCAACCCTGCTCTGTCCTCATCAGAAAGTTTAGAGAAGACACTATTAATAATGTAATCAAAGTCACAATGATTGAACTTATTTGTAGTGAACATATTGTTATAATACTTGTTAGCAACTGCTCCCAACTTAGCCTCCCCATCAACCCAATTTCAAAAATCGTCATAATGACCCTGGATCAAATTCCTTTTCCTCAGAGTAGACGGTCTAGAGTAAAACTATTTTGTGTTTCTACCACCTCAATTGAGCCAATCCTACCTATACCTTTGCTTCCAATAGATCTCCTTCTCCTCTGGCAACCTTTCGATATCCTTTTCTAAGGAAATAATGTGCTCAGACCTAAAATAACTAAGATCCCTGATCCAATCATGAAGCTCTCTCTTTGGTACTTATCAAATTCCTCAGGGATCTTTTTAACCTTGATTTATTCCACTCCACAAGACTTTGCAAGCACCAAAAAATACTCTTCCCAAATCAATGAGGAGACATCAAATACCGGTCTAAAAGACTCCATGCTTGAATTATTTCTTTGACCACCAAACATTTGTTCCTCAAGGAAAATGATCTCATTAAAATCTCCTCCAATTAGCCATGGGAAACTAGAACAATCTCGCAACCATTTCAACAAATTCCAAGAGTCGATCCTCTTCCTAGAGCCAGGGTTCCTATAAAAATCCTAGATTCTCCGGCATAACCTTGATCCCTGATAATAGCATTAATTTGACCCACCAAAAAGAAATTTATGGTCACGTTAGACTCCTCATTCCATAAAAGCATCAAACCACCCCCAACCTAATACTAGGGACACAAAAACAACTGTCGTAATTTAAAGCAACCTTTATCGATGTAGCATCCTTATCTTTGGCTTTTGCTTCTAAAATAAAAATTAACTGAGGTCTAGAAGTTCGCACTTCATGCAGAAGTGCTCTTAATGCCCGGGCGTTCCTCAACCCTCGACGTTCCAACAAAGGGTATTCATGGCGTCTAGCGTAGCTGATCTACAGCTGACGATGATATCCTACTAACCTCGTCAATGTCCATTATTTTACTTTTCTTTGTTGCATATCCTCTACTTTGATTATGAGCTCGTGCTTTGTCCCAGCTAACGAGACACTCAGGCTTAAATTATTGTCTTTCATTTCCCTTGTTTTTCTCTTCCATTTTTTTGAACTATTTGGTTCCTCGCTCCACTACCATCCTCTTTTTGCACTAAAACACCAGCTTTGCATTCTGCTTCCATGCTCTTATAAAATATAATATTAGAATTCTCAGCAACAATAGTTTCCATGGATTTTTGCTCCAAGTTCGCCTCTAAAACGATTCCTTTTTATCCACTAAACCCTCGCATAAGCCTACCATACTTCCAACTAATCTGCAACTGTCCCTTAAAGTAGCTTTCCTTTGGTTAGATATCTCTATTTTATTTTTGGTATTTAATCCAAGCCCAATCCCTACCTTTAATGCAAATGTTCCCTTTGCTCCTTCTTGTTCGACCCAATTAACTCTTCCCATAGTTCTTTTTGCTCCAGCTCATCTAATTGCTTTTTAAGTTGACATTCCTCTCCCCTCTCTTGTGGGCTGGTGTAATACCTTAATTAAAGAAAAGAAAGGTCAAGGTTAAATGTTAACCAAGTTTGACCAATGTTATTTTGGTTAGGATCAAAACGACGTTGTTAGGTGCAACACGTAGTTGCTGACTCATGCTTAAGCTGAGCAATTTTTGTTTCTTAAGGAAACGACGTCGTCTCTCTCTCTCTTCATTTGCTTTTAACTTGTGCTGATGATTCCATTTCTGAGTGGATTATCATCTGCAGGTTCTTAGAGCTCAAAGCTCGAAGCATTGGGTGATACATGCATCCTACCTCAGCTTTGAGGTAAGTAGTTATGTTTTTATATCGTGTACATTCTTATTTTTTGTATGAATGTTCAGGAAACTAGTGTGAGTTTCTAGTTGTTGTGCTCTTTTAGAGTGAGGTATGAGTTGTTAAAGGTGGTTTACTATTTCTTTGAGGGACGTACGGGTTGTAGTGATGTTCCACTCTTGTAAGAGTATAGTATGTTGCTAGTGGTGTCACACTCCATTGAGAGTGTGATGTGAGATGTTGGTGATATTACACTCATTTGAAAATGTATGGTGAGTTAATAAAAATGTTCAACTCATTTGAGGGTGCATGATAAGTTATTGTTGTTTTCACCTTGTCGAGAGTGTCGTGTGAATTGCTAAAGATTTTTCACTCATTTAGGAGTGCATGAGACTTGATGAGGGTTTTCACTCCTTTATGACCGCAGTGTGACTTCTTTGAGAGTGCATAGTGAATTGTTAATGGTGTTTCACTCCTTTGAGAGTGCGGGGCAAGTTGTTAAGGGTGTTTAACTTTTTTGGAGTGTAGGGTGAGTTGTTAAGAGTGTTTAACTTCTTTGTGAGTGTTCGATGAGTTGTTAAGGGTGTTTCACTCCTTTGAGAGTGTAAGATGAGTTGTTAATAGTGTTTCAGTCATTTGAGAGTGTGGGGTGAGTTAATAATGGAGTCTCACTCATTTGAGAGTGTGTGGTGAGTTGTTAAGGGCGTCTCACTCATTTGAGAGTGTTATGTGAGTTGCTAATGGATTTTCACTCATTTGGGAGGGCAGGGCGGGTTGTTTGTTCTGCTTTGCTCATTTAAGCATGTAGTCGTACTTGTAAGTTGAGGATATTAAACCGCACCTGAGCGATACACGTTTATTTGAGGTGTTAGTTAAAACATGTTAAATGGTATATTTTGAGTAAAGACATGAATGGATACGAATATATAATTTGTAATGTTGAATGATGAAATGTGATAAGTTGTTTCAATAGATGGATGGATGGTTGGTGTTAAGGGCTTGTACTCTATGGGGATAGGGTGTATGACTCTAGAGCTGTTATGTCGTATGTGAGCGTCTATTTCCCAATGATAGTTGGAAGAGTGGAGAGTTGAACTTATATCTCGGGGTTGAGATTGGTTGTTGAACAACTAGAAGGTGTGATAGTGCAACTAGTACGACCACTGTGACATTGATCGTACAAGGAGTTAAAAGGTGTGTTAGGTCGTATGTCCACGAGTGAGTACCTCTTGGTTTACAGGTTCTTGCAACCAAGAATTCATGGTGATAATCAGGTTCGAGGGAGTGACCAAGTGTGAGTGGTGTAAGTTCGGTTTACCCTAGATGGTAAGAGTTTAAAGAGAAATTCCTTAAGCGGCGTGTAGTAAGCGGGATCACCCCATTCTAGTTGAAAGTTGTGATGCTAGCAAGTTATCAGTTGGGGCATAAGTAATGTATTTATGAGCTCCATATGCAAAGGTTGTTACACGTTCTAGTTAGGGAGCTAAGAGAGTAAAGAGTTGTATTAAGATTGGAGTATAAATATGCATGACAGATAAGATGGTGTGTTGTAAGTGGATTACAACCATGAGATTTTAAGTACAATGAACATGGTTTATCCGTGTTTAGAAGTTACTAGTGTGACCTTATAGCTTCCACTGATGAATGATAGTTACCGCATAGAAAAGCTACTTACTTTGTATGAATATACTTACTTTGGCGATGTTGTTTATTATGGCAGGTTTCTTTAAAGTTTTGTGACAAAACTTGGTTGAGATCGATGACCTATGTGTTGTGGTTGCTGGACCAAGATCACGGATTATGTTTTCAAGTTGTTGTATTTTAGTTGTAATTTATTGTATGTTACTTAGAATTTTTGGAGGGTTACAACTGAGTCCTTAAAAAGTACTTTTTTTGTCCTTGAAATGATCCAGCTCCAAATATGACCACAGTCCCATATCAATATGATTCCTTTTATCGGTATTTCCTTTCCCAATAAAATAGAGACTCGTTGAAACTTGGGCCCCACTATCTCTATGCCATTTTTCAAAATTTACAGTGTTAATCATGTCAATAGCGCATGGCCCCTCCGGCTACTTCTCTTCCACGCAATCCTTCTCACGCGTGGAAGACATCTCGGCAACCCATCCCTGTTCATCTTCCTCAGCAAAATTCGAAGCGCTGCCCGACTGGATCTTGCGAACCCGTTCCTCCTTAGGTGATCCATCATAGATTTCGCTCTCCCTCAAGTTACCCATTTTCCCATCATCTCTCTCTCACATATTCCTTCCTCTTTCTATGCCTCTCCCCTCCTGCTAAATGCCCCCCTTTGGAAATTTCCATGTGTCTCGTCTCCTCCCGAATCCTCCTTCCCTTAGCTCATGCCCGTAAGTAAACCCACCATCTAATTTGATTTCTTCTTCGTCACATCCTTTCACTAAGTGTCTGATTTTACAACAATTGAAACAGAATTTGGTAATTTGTTGTATTTAATCGAAATCTAAATCTCCTTACCCATCAATCATATTTCGAGCTTGGCAAATCTTGATAATGGTTCAGATAGTTCAAATTTAACTTTAACTCTAATAAATTCTTCAAACTTTAAATGAGACTCGTCCATATCCATCACAACAAATTCTTCGACTGAATTCGCCAGTCCTCTAGCCGTTCTTAAACATCTACATGTAACAGAAACTTTAAAAAAGCGAACCCACAGGGCTGCGTACTTGAACTTCAAGGCACCCATTGTTGAGCCTCTTTGGATGTCCTCAAACAACAGCATTACTCTATCATATATCCAAGGACATCTATTAAGGACCATTTCTTTTATATCCTTGCTCTAAACTCACAAATGAAGATATTCCTAGCAGAGTTGCTTGCTTCTCAATCTTAACCCTATTTTCCACCCATAGATCTTTGGAATGTGCGATTTGAACGCTTCACTATTGACCATTTTGTCCGTGAGGATTTTGCACACCGTAGTATTTTCAAGGCTCTTCTCAGCATCTCCAATATCTTTATCACCTGCCTCAAACGCTTGGCCCATTTCCCTAGTCGTGAGGTTCAACCCTCCAGTCTCCCCAAGAACTCCTCATATTCTATTCCAAGTCAAAACAAAAAACCAGACCAAGCTCAATAGCCCTTCTAATTAAACCAACAACTCACTCAGCAATAGAGGACCCACAACCCCCTTCCGCCCCTCCTCGACACCACTTTCACAAACCCCAAACTTATCCCCGAACCACCACTACAGTGCCCAAAACTCAGCACCCGCGCTGACCCAAACAGCTCACCGAAAAATCTCTAGAAGAGACCACGGAGCCCCTCTTCCTAGCAAGATAATATATTCATTCGAAAAATATTAGAATTTTATATTTTCCAATAATTAAAGAAAAGAATATTGCATTTATAGATAAGTTGGTTGACCCTTAATTCAAAGAATAAAAAGCTAACAAATTATATAGATCTATATATATTTGTTTTTTTTCACGATGAACATTCCAAAATATTTGTGAACAAGTAGTTAAATAAATAAATAAATAAATCTAAAAATTTAATTTTTATTATCACATTCATAATTTTTTTCTCAATCACTTCGATCTATACATATTTAGTACACATGACAATAATGGTGCATATGAATACACACTCAAGTGCTAGAACATTTAGCATCCATCTCTTGTTATACATAATGAAGAGCTTAAGAAACAAATTAATTATAATTAAAATAAAAAATAAAAAATAAAAATATAGCAAATATAGTGAGGAGAATATACTCCCTTGAAAATAGGGATTTCATTCGACGGGGAGTTTAAGTCATACCAGAGTGAGCAAGAACACGAGCAGTAACGAAAGTGAGCTTGATAGGAAGAGATGACTGGACTTGTAACGAACGTGCGGGAATCCTCAACGAAAACGAGCACTGCCAAATGATTAATTGGGTTTAGTAGAAGATGATGCGTTTTTTCTAAAGTTTTCAGAGACTCTTCGACTTTTCTTTTGCAATTTTAGATGATAATTTATTTTTCTTCAAAGCAATTTTGGATATTTGGTTTAATAGTACTCACACCTAATGCAACAATCATCATGAATGCATGCCTATGGTAGGTGTGTATTCAAGTTTTTTATATATTTATTACTCGTCACAATTCTCATTAACTTTTTCGAAGGTATGTACGGATAGGTCAAATTGTATATCATACACAGTCATCAACTCAAAATTTAAAATTTATAACTTTAACCGAACATAGAGATGTACAGTAGTTGTATAAGATTTGTTAATGGGGGTATACATAGACGGTTACATTTTGACTGAAATCACAATAATTTATACAAGTATGGACATAATCTAGATCTCAAATTCAAAAGTGTTTAATGGTACTCACACCTTCTTATGCAATAATTATCACAAGTGTGTGCTTCAATTTTTTTTATTCTAGGTTTATTCACCATCATAATTTTCAAAACTAATTCGGTTGTATGTACGAGTATGTAAGGTTATGTATCATACACCTTTCGTTTATTTTTTTTTTAAATGTCTAATTTTTGAAAATGTTCATTTAATATTTGAATTAGTTTGATCAAAATATACTCCATGTGTTCTTTTCCATTTTAAATTTCATATTTTTTGCATAATTTGTTACAAAAAAATATCTTATTGTATTTATTTTTATCTTTAAAGAAACATTATTTGGAAAAGTACTCTACAATACCCAATAATATTATAGTCACATATTGTGTTATATACAATGCAATATTTATTCATATTATTTTTTCTCAGTGCATGTAGCTAGCTACACAACACATGAGAATGAATATGTACGGATATTTCAGGTGTGTACCTCACACAAACATCAGCTCAAATTTACACAAATATACACATTCTCCTAATTGTCCCTTCTAATAATCGATGGATTTGCCTTAAAATTAGGGGATGTTTATTTCTTCAACCGCCAATGGTTTCTTTTACAATTATGACCGTCTATTTCTTTTTTTTTTTTTTTTTAAGGCTAAATTATCAAACATACCCATATACTTTAGGGGGTTTTTCAACATTGCTCCTACACTTTGAAAAGTTTTACAGATACCCTTGAACTTTATAACATGTTTTAGAAAATATCACTGCTGTTAAATTTTGATGGAAACCGTTAAAGTTTGGTTTAAAAAATGCTCATAAACTTTAACAAGTTTCAAAATATCATTGGTTTTAAAAATATTAAAAAAAATTCACCTTTATGTTTTGAATAAAAAATGTTAACATTTTGTTTGAATAAATATGTCATTGACCATGTAGAAATATATATATAAAAGAAATTGTCATGTATAACAAAAAAAAAAAAAAAAAAAAAATCAAATAAGAATCATCATTAACACATTTTTAAAGTAATTACATGTATAACACAAAAGTGGTCTCGTGTATGTAAATGCCCTCACATCTATCAACTTATTTCTATCATTTTTATCTTTAGTCAATCACTATCATTTCTATCAGCATGTTGATAGTCTTCAAATTGTTCACTTGTAGCCTTCAACCAGTAGTTTAGTTGATAGCTTCAATCATTAGCCCAGTTGATAGATTCAATCAGTTCGGTGATAGATTTCAATAAGAATCATTGGCCGGAGCTTGGTGGTGTCGACGGGGGACCGTGGCGGTCAGCGACGAAAAGCGACGATTGTCTTAGCTCGTTGGAAAGCTTTTCTCTTTGTGAGCACAGTAGTTGTGAAACTTTTCAAAGTTTAGGAGTAACGTTGAATTTTTTTTTTCAAAATATAGGAATATGTTTAATAATTTGGTTTTTTTTTAAGTTAAGTTCTTCGTTTATCTTTGGTGATTTTTTTTTTTAATAGTGAAATCTACCGATGACCAATATTAGGGACCGATGTGATTAGTGCGTGAGATCTATTTGACACCACCTTTCAAGAAATTCCTCTATCAAATTTGGGTGTTCTTCATACTCTTTGTTGGAGTTTCTTCTTCTCGCTTTGTATCTTGCAAAAAATTTATTATTCGGAGAGTAATTTTGTTGTAGATATTGACACATCATGCTCAGTTGCTTTGTTAAAAAAAAAAAAAATAAATAAATAAATAAATATATATATATATATATATATATATATATAATTCCATCGGACCGTCTGTTTCCTTTTAAATATTTATTTATTTTATTGTTGGTTAGTTCTGTGAAAAATGTAAGATTATAATTGAGAGAAATTTATTCACTTCTCCAAACAAAATATATATTTAAAAAAAAAAAATTGACAAAAATTATACAATTTAAATTAAACTTTGTTCTTATTATGTTTGATATTAATCATACTAATATATAAAATATGTGAAATAATGAAAAAAAAAATAGCTCATTAAAAAATAAATGTTAATTCATTTTTATCATTTCAATATTAGTTACGTTCAATATATGTCAAGTATAATAAAGAATATTTCACTTATTAAAATAAAAAAGTGTTCGTTTATTTAATTATGTTCGATATTAATTAAAAGTTCATTAAAAAAAAAAAACTCTGTTAGCTTTTTGTAATTTTTTAAATATCTAAACCTAAATTATTAAAAGAAGTTAAATTACTCATTTTCTAATAACATGCACTCAAATTATCTTTTATCATCGCTCATATTATAATAGCATGCGTCTTTTTCTGGATTCGATTGAATTCTCTTGCTTAAGCACCTAGCATATCATCACAAGAGCACGAAGCTTAAACCACTGATAAGGAATCATCCCACTATCGTTTATCATAATTCATATTATAATAACATGCATTTCAAAAATCGTTTATAATATTTTATGTTTATCATGATATAGTCGGTGTCTCAAACGCACCATAAAAGTTAAATATTCTTTTATTTGCCGTATTAAATAGAAACAACGATAATTATTCACTTTATATTCGTGATTTATTCTTTTTAAAAAATTATTATTTTAGATGCTTTTTTAATATTTTCACAGTAATTTTTTGTTCTTATATACTACTTTAACTTCTCATTATCTCGTTCATTATTTTATATCTTTTTAATAATGATTTCTCTTTATCATAAAATATAAATAATTATTTTATTTAATCTTGAAAACATATATTTATAAAAAAAAAAATCATAATAATTATCATTCTACTCCTTCCGATCCCATATTAAATTTTGATGACTAAATTAAATTTGGGATAAAATTCCAATTAATTTAATTAAACTGAATTAAATTTATGGATAAATGACCCTAGAAAAAACAAAAAAAATTTATGGATGAATGATATTATATTATTTTCCTAAAAACAATAAATTTTGTTAGGGTTAACAAATTCCAATATCAATTACAGCATTAAATTAAAAAAAAAAAAATATATATATATATATATATATATTTTTTTTTTTTTCATATATAACAAAAATTTTCAATTTTTATTTTTTAATTTTATTTAATTTTATTTCATTGTTATTTTTGTTTTTTTGTTTTTTTTTTTTGCACATTGGAGCTCATCAATTTCACTGGATTTTAGCTAGTTATATTTGTTTTATGATTTGAACTTAATCTTTCTGTTATTAAGAAAATTTCTTTTCAATTTTTTTTTTTCAAAATTAATAAATCTCTTAGACAAATTTTGTAGGAAAAATAATAACACAAAACAAGAAACGTGGTAATTGGGAGAGTAAATATACACAGAATATTAATGTAGAAGTACATATACTCCTTGTCTCTCCCTTCTTCATTCCAGTTCTATTTAAAGCCAAATTACATCTATAAAATTAGTGCGCACTAATCCACTATCGCCACTAAACATCCCACAATCGGAGTACTCTAAAAATTAGGCTAGCCTTACAACTATCTCTCACATTAAATAAAATATATATTAATACAAAAAAATTAGAATTAATAAATAATAAAAATTATTTCAACATCCTCCCTTAATTCTTCATGCCAACGGTTTATTGATAAACTTTAATTTGACGTAGTGAATCTTTCATTACTTTTGTGCTTCCAAATCAATAAATCAACCATACCGTTTCCATTTGGACATCATAAACTATTTCTTCATAATCATCATAGTATTCTCCTTATTTAAATCCTTTCACCACGAACTTGCTTTGTCTTTGTCAATTTCATCATTTGCATTTTGAAGACCCGTCAATTGCAATGTATTATTCTTCTCAATTGTCATCATGACATCTTCAAGTTCAACATGTTCCAAATCTGCAAGAAAAGCAAAGTGGACTATTTCTACATCATTAACTTCATCATCAAGATTAACCTCATAATCTTGTACATTGTGTCGCAACTCCCGTCTTGACCTTTCTATAGTAGTTGTAATGGTAGCTGCAACTTCAGGTTGAACTGCAAGTGTTTCTTGGTAACTATATCTTATATATCTGTATCCTCATTTAAAGCGTAAATATAACGCTTTTTTGAATCCAGTATTCCATTGTGATACCTCATTTTCTGCAAATGTAACATCACGACTTACTATCACATTTTTTGTCATTGAATTGTACAAATTGTACCCTCCTTGCTTATATCGAATGAAAACTGTCTTCACTGCTCTATCATCCAACTTGGATCTTGTTGCCTTAGGGACATGCGCTAAAGCAATTGATCCAAAATACCTTAAGTGTTGAACATTGGGTTTGAATCCACTCCATGTCTCAATAGGAGTTTTGTTGGTAGATGATCTATTCAACCTATATAGCTTCAGCCCAAAAATAATTTGGCATACCTTTTGCTTTAAGCATGCTCCTAGCCATATCCATGATTCTTCTGTTCTTTCTTCCCGCCACTCCATTTTGTTGAGGGGTGTAGGGATAAGTAATGTTATGCTGCAACTTGGGTTCTTCACAATGATTCTTAACTGTTGCATTCAAGCACTTGAAATCACCCATATTAAAATCTACTGGAAACATGCGATTTTTTGATGAAAAGGTTTTAAGGATCAAACTACCTTACTTATCAAAAATTGAGAGTTGATTTCCAGAGATATTCATCACATAACCCTTTTCGGCTAACTGTCACATACTCAACAAATTACTTTCCATATCAGGTACATAAAAAACATTTGAAATGTACCTGTGATTACCATTTTTCAAAGTGATAAAAATTCGCCCTTTTCCAGTCATCAGAACGAAACTTCCATCACCAAATTTCACTTTTGTGTGAAACTATTCATCCAACTCTGCAAACAGCTCTTTGAGACCACATGTGATTTGTGCAGCATGTATCCAAATACCAAGTATGGTCGTTTGGAAATTCATTTGATGTGGCTACCATTAATAATGCATAATCATCTTCGTCATATTCTTGATTACGATCTTCTTGGGTATAATTGGCAACTTGATTATCACCTCTTGATTTGCACTTATTTGCATAATGGCCCCGCTTGTGGCAATTATAACATTTCACATCACATTTTGATCTGCAGTTAGCATAATGACCTCGTTGGCAATTATAACATTTCACATCACATTTATTATACATACCTATGTCCTCCTCTTTGTTGCCAACTAGTGTTGTTCTCCTCAACATCTCTATGATTTTGGCCACCACGACCTTTGTTGGAATAGGTGCCACCACGCCCACGTCCTCTTCTTCGTGAACTACTATGCTTGTGATAGGAGCAACCAATTGAGGCTTGTGCATGCTTGCAATGCCTGTTCAATTGGTTTTTCAATTTTGATTCATCCGTTGCTCATGCGCTCGCAGAGGGAACCAGATAATAACCTTAACAAGTAATTGGCCTCTTCAATAGCAGCAACAACATGTTCGTTAAAGATCTCAAAATCTTTTCCACTGAATGTGTTTATCCATTAGTCTTCATTTGATTTGTCAAAGCTAGAATTATGTTGATGTAGTCACAACAGTTTATGTATTCTCTATTTGCAGCAACTCATATTGAGTCTTAGAATTTGAAGATGCACCCTTTTGATCTTTTCATCACCTTTATAAGAGGTTGACAAAATAGTCAGGCCTCACTCGAGGTCGTTGCTCCTTCTGCTCGATGTCTCATCATTCATCCCTTGGTTGATGAAATACAAGGCTTTCTTATCTTTCTTCCTCTGTTCGCGGTGCGCTACTCGATGCATTGCATTTTCAGCTAATGCAGAAACTCCATTTTCCACAATATCCCATAATTCATGTCTGTACAGACCACCGATTATAATTCTTTCCATCAAAAATTGTGACGGATAATTGGCTAGAATTATTCAGGATAACAGATCGTTTTGCTCTGATACCAAATGTAGGAAAAATAATAACACAGAAGAAGAAACGTTGTAATTGAGAGGATAAATATACAAAAAATATTAATACAGAAGAACTTACACTCTCTCCGTCTCTCTTCTTCATCACAGTCGCCACTAAACATCCACCACTCTAAAAATTAGGCTAGCCTTAAAATTATAGCATACACGATCACACTATTTCTCTCATTAAATAAAATATTAATACTAAAAAAATCAGAATTAATAAATAATAAAAATTATTTCAACAAATTTATAGGCTCTTCTCCAAATTTAATAATGTTTAATAATCATGTTTTCTAATCCAGATATGAACAAATCACATTTTAAAATCAAGTTTTTTTTTTTTTTTTTGAAAAAGCCGAAATATCTCATATAAATTTAAAAAAAACATGAAAAATATTTTCTAATTTAATTTTTAAAAATCTGGAAACTAATATTATATATTTTAGGGATATTTGTAGGCTAGAGTTTTTGTTGTCTATTCTAATTATAATATTTTAAAAATATTTCATCAATGACAGAATTTGAACATTTGTTTTGTTTACATATCTAATTCTGTTCTTAACCAATTTTCTCCTATGAATTTCTTTTGCTATTCATTGTTTTTTTATACCCTAAGAATCTCTTTTATTTTATTTAAAATTTTTTCTTGTGAGTTGATACTAAATTTCTTTGTTTTTGTAGTCAAAACTGAGTGAAAATAATGATTTGATATTTAATTCATTTTTCTTTTTATTCTACCTTTATTGATCTAGCTTTTATGACATTTTCTTTGTTATACTAATTCGAATCATATTCTAATGTCTTTTTAACTATTATTCTGAAATAAAACCTCCATTGATATTTGATCATATTCCTATCTTCTACTTTTTGTGTGATTGCATATATTTCTAAATTAAGATTTTATAATTAGAAAACTATGACTATTCATATATTTCAAGTACGTTTATTAAAAAAAGAAAATTTCGTAACAAAATTTGCCTGTCCGATCTATTTAACCTTCCATTTGAAGGATCAATCATTTCAATTCAGTCACTCTTATCATTCGTTCAATTTGAAAAAAAAAAACTCAATTTCTAAAACCTATGCATAATTAAATTGATGTAATAGAACTTCTGGATATATACTTGAATTACATCGCTCTAGTTTACATCACTTGATGTTATGAACAGTTCCCTTGAAATTTGTAGTTGTATATAAATATGAACATTGAATCCAATGTTAATGAATTATAATGCTTGATTTTTACTTTTAACTGTTATCTATTTATTTATCGACGCATGTTTTAAATCCAAGATTGTTTCATGAGTATTTGAATAGTGTTATAACCTAAAAATATCCTAAAAGGCTCGAAAGAGGTTGGGACCCGCACGAAGGACAAAGAAGCCAACGCCGACCCCCCAAGTCGGCCAAATGGAGGCATCGACCCCCCGGAGGGCGGCCAAATGGAGGCCACAACCCCCGGGGGCCAGCCAAGTCCATTTCCAACCCCCCCGGGGTCGGCTAAACAAGTCCGACTCCAAGTAACGTTTGGAGGTGTTGCACCCCGTGGCGTCGCCCGTTACAACGAGTAGGTCGGCCCCATTGGGTCAACCGTGGAGGTTAGGACTCTCCAAAGAGTCGACCGAGTCCAGAATCAAAACTATTATACCTCTAAAGAGTAACGGCCAGGAGTTACGCCGGTATTCATACCCGGCTTAACGGAGGACGTTTCTAACGGCCGGCCATTATATCGCCATAAGTGAGCCGCATCAGTTACAAGACCGGCTGCTATAAAAGTCAAGTCATTTCTCTCTTTCAAGGGACGAATCCTAAGCTAAGTACCCTTAAGCCATTCTTAGTGCTTTAAACTATTTCTCCCTAATTCCGTTTCTGACTTAGGCAT
>JBBMEG010013795.1:0-30156 GCA_037832605.1 Cyclanthera cordifolia
TATATATATATATATGTTAGATTGATTCAATCTCTATGCATCCCTATTATAATTTTGTTTGGCTTAAACTTTAAATGTAACAACTTAAATAAATGTTAATTTGCTTAATTGAATTAAAATATTTTTAGGTTAATTAAATACATTTTAAGTTAAAATTAATTAAAAAAATCATTAACTAATTAAGAGATTAGTGGCAATTAGTTTTATAATTAATTAGAGATTTAATTAGGTGTATTCATGTGAACCCCTTGTTTAAATCTTATAAATATAAGATTGGTTCATTGATTTGGATAAGCTTTTGATGATTTACAATTTAGAAATTAAATAGAATGAGCCATTTCAATTGAGGTTTTGGTAAATATACAGGAAAGAAAGAGAAAGGGTTGAAAAGATTCGCAGCCTCCTAACCAAGCGCTTGGATTTTGATGCATTGTCGGCATTGAGTCATTGACGTGTGAGTTTGTTGATCTTTTGAGTGATTTCTTGGAGATTAAAAGTTCAGCGTGAAGGCCAATTCTTGGCGAGGAAGAAATCAGTGGGTAATATGTTGTAATTTCTATCCTCAATCTAATTTGTTCTAGTTCACTTTAGAATTAGATTAATTTCATAGCTCATTGTTGATTGTTTGTAACTTTGTTGTTGAAAGTATTCCTCTAATAATATTGTCTCGCATTATGGCAGAACCACGTAAAATTCTTGTGTCATTTTTCTCCCTAGTGTTTATAGTTGATAATTGATGTTAAATATTGAGTGCTGCCAAAAATTTTCCAGCCAACTAAATGTGATATAAAACCTCAAATTTAACTAGTTAATATATAAAAAATTCTTATATGCTAAGAATAGGTTCAAGAAAAATTACAACACATCCAATCATCAGTTTTTTTGAGTGTCGAGTTATGTTCTTGCGAATGGACATAATTCGAAAACCATAAAATTAATTTAATAACAAATATGATAAAATTAGCTTTGAAAAGTTTAACCCGACCAAATATTTGAGAAAGTTCTTAAGTTGGGAGCAAGAAAGAGTGAGAGGGGTCGTTATATTTGAATGCCAATTTAAGATGCATATCACTAAAATGAAATCTTTGTACAATACAACTCACCTAACTAATTAGTCAATCTACTCTTCAAAATAGTTTCTCAACATGTTTATTTCTAACCTAAGCTCTAAATACTTAAGTTTTTTACCTAAATTAAACCTTGTATAAATATAATTCAATCCATGCGAATTAATGGTGTAGTAGAGTTGTGTACACTAGTATATGCTTGCGTTGTGTGAATTCTTGTAAAAATTCTATGGAAATAAAAGAATCTCCAGTGTTTTCCTCTGGATGTAGACATCTTGACCGAACCACGTAAATATATGTATTCATCTTTCTTTCTCTTCTCTTTACTCTTCATGTGTTTGTTTTGTTTACCTCATAAAAGAAAAGAGAGGGTAGATTAAAGAATAAGAAGAAAGGTTTCATGTAGATCAAAGAACGAAGCTCTTAGTGAAAATCGCCAGATCCTTATTCATCGCAAGTGACAAGAGTTTTGTTAGATAGCTTGGGCTGATAAAACCCTAAATAATGATCACTTTTAAGATTATATATAGACTAAATTGTAACAATTTCAGGAACCAAATTTGTTTTAACATGTCAAAAAAAAAAAAATATATATATATATATATATATAGAGAGAGAGAGAGAGAGAGAGAGAGAGAGAGAGAGAGAGAGAGAGAGGTTTATATAGTATTACTTTAAAATTTATTAAAAAAATCTCATATCAAAAGTGTGAACTTTTTACTTGATGATAATTGACATGTACACTTTTTATGAGGTTGAACGTTCAGATCTCCAATAATATATTTTGTTTTTTTTTTTTGGTTTGAGTTTACAATTATGGAAGTGAGAGATTCGAGCATGTGACTTTTTGTTATCAGGTCAATAATAACAATTTGTCGTACAAGGAAAAAAAAAAAAGTTCTCATATTAGTCTCTTAGTCTCTTAATTTAAAGTCTAAAATCTTTCTCATAGTTGATTAAAATGTCTTCCATCTTAGACAGAGAGGAAATAATCTACCTATTTTATTTTGTAAATGTTAAGCGGTCACTCAATATTGAATCATAGTTGATTAAATATTTATTTGAATTTAATAAACTATGATAATATATTAAATAATATGAACATCTATTTCAAAACTAATTAATAATGAGATCAAAAGCAGTCCACCTACTTTATACCTGTTATGAGGTCTTTCCTTCGTTTATCCAATATATTAGCTCGTAACAGTTTGGACCAAGTTGGGTTCTAATCATCCAACTTACGCTTGTCTAGACCACCAATTATAATAAGCAATGGATTAGCACAGCCTTCATGCATGCACTTGAATTACAATATATTATAAAGTTTTCTATTATAATAACCTTCATATGATAATAGCATAAGTTAAAAGTTAAAAGTTAAAATATACCAATTGTAGCTCAAAATGCTCTTATATATAACTTTAATTTGCTTTTAGTTGAACCTGAGCATCACAGTTCGATTAAAAAAATTGGTATTTGACTCTCAATTTATTTGAGAGTAATAATGTCCTATATATAAGGTTTGTGTTCCTCTCTCCTAATTTGTACTAATTTATTTATTTATTTATTTTTTTTATAGAGCAGCATGCTCCTTGGTGGTCTTTGGATGAGTCGTGTTTGGTATTTAGAGGTGCTTGTCATTAGGGAAGGCATTTGAGTGATTGAAGTAGGGGTGGTTGGTCTCTGTCCTCCTATCTTGATCGAATTTGATGCTTTAGATATCATAATTACATTTCGCGTAGCTCCCAATATCTTATTAAATTGAGTGATGTTATTGTTGCACGTGTGAGTGTTTCTTCTTTTATTCATGTTAGCAGACATTATTGTAATAAGATTTCCCATTGCCTTGCGGCCGTTGTCGAGCTATACTCGCTTTGTCATCTTTATTATTGACTTTAAGTAGTGTGAAAGATCTCATTATTTCGTATTAAAAAAGTAGAGAGTTCTTTACACATTTATAAGATAAAGAAAAATTAATCCTTTCATTATTCATTAATTTTGAAATAAATACACACACTTTTAGTTACCCAAATTCATGTCAAATAATTGAATTAATTTTCATGAGTGACCAAATCAAAGGACAGAGTCGGAGGTTTAAGATAAAAAGATAAACTAAGAAAAGGGTAAAAAAGTGAAGTATGGTTGCTCAATCTCAGAGTGGAAAAGGCCCTCAATCAAAGTTATACTGTGCACTTGGTAGCAGCACAGACACTTGTCCTTAAAAAGTAGGCAATCATCAATGTTTGTCTTAATAAAAGTATTATTATGACAAAATTACATTTTTACTCCTTTAGTTTGGGGGGTTTGTTTTAGTTTAGTCTCGATTTTAAAGATTAAACATTTTTATTTTTGATATTTTAATAATGTTCATTTTTTGTCTCTAATTTAAAATATAGTTTCAGTTTGGTTTAAATGTTTCAAAATTGAACAATTTTAACTTTGACATTTTGATAATGCTCATTTTTAGTTATGTTTTGTTTTTATATATATTTTTTATAAATATTTGAAAAAATTAAACTCACGTCAAAATACAGTAATCAATTTATCAATATGTTAATTTAAAATTAGTATAGTATATCCAAAGATTTTGTTATTTCAATGACTAAATAGAACATTATTGAAATGTCATAGGGTAAAATGATTCATATTTGGAACATATAGGCCAAATATAAATTAGACCCAAGATTAATTTTTTCCCTTAAATTGATACTAATTTTGGAAAAGATCAAGGATTGATATTCATTTAACCTACTTTTATGGACCATAACTAAACAAGAAATCAACGAGTAACTTTCCCAATTGTTAAAATGTTACGAGTAAAAATGTTAAAATGTTCATTTTTTAAACATACAAATTAGAGTCCAAATCTAAGAATCAACCATGTCACTTTTTCCTATTATTATTATTATTTTTAAAAGCAAACATTTATTAAAAACTAAGTAACCAAGCAAAAGTACTCCATCATACATGGATTTGGATTCGCAACAATGGGGAGACCAAACCAAAAAGTAGATCCCTATTCACAAACGGAATCTGAACCAACCAACAAAATCTAAAGAACGAAGAGAACTTTGAAAGAACAAGAAATTTAAGGTCTATTATCGGTTGAAGATCTATAATGTCTCATATAAGTAAGGTGAAGAATCTTCCAAACATTCTTAAGATAAGATGTGTTATTTCTCTCACTATCAATTGGTTTTGAGATGAATGCTTAAACCCATAAACCCAAACGAGTTTTCGATCCACGGATTTATTACTTCTCTCACTTCCTTTAATAGAGATTGTTTATCCCAACTCATGACTATTTTGACTATCACTGACTCATACCAAATAGATTGTTGTTATCAATTATTAAACTCATGATTTTCCAATTTTTGTTAAATGTAGGACAATTGGTTGAATTCTCAACATCCTTCACTCGACTTAAGTATCGCGAGCATTTTTTTAAGGATAGTCATGATCTAACCGAGTTACATTTGAGTTCTTTTTTCTAGCTCAACTACAAAATTTAACTTGTGACTATTTATGATAATATATTTAAAATGGTCCAATTTTGATCGTTCAATCAAAGTATTTTATGGTAGATTCTTTGATCTACCATCTAGCTTGATGGCCATTGTAGCTCAAATGTAAAATGCCTATGATAATTTCATGATCTTTCATTTTGTATAGACCCTTGTTTGGGAGGGAGAAGACCATCTAGCTTGGAAACTTGATCGCTCAAGAGCTTTTGTAGTTTTATCCTTCAAACTCTCCCTTGTGTTAAGGGTTGTGCCCTAAAGACCCAATAAGCTGTTTTAGTTAAAGAACATTTATTGTAATAATAAAGTGTTATTAATTATTTCAACTGTTATTTAATTTGAATTCTCCAAACCCAACACGTTAACTAGATTAACAAAGTTAAACTCAAGGTTATTGTTGTAAATATTTAAATATTTAATTTGGACAAGTATGCTGGACATAAAAGTGGTACCATCTCCAAGTGAATAACCTAAAAACTATTAGGGGATTGTCTTCTAAAGGTCTAGTACTTTGTATTTAAAAGAGCAACATTTAATTTATGACATTAATGTCATGTTTCATTTATTAATAATAGTTATTATTTGTCGTATTTAATATACAAACGTCATTTAGGTTGATCACATTAATTGGATTAATGACGATATGCTCATGATTATTTGGATGTACACTTGGACAAGTATGTGAGACGTATAATTAAGTAGATCTAATTCCAAGTTAATAACTTAAAACGTCTACAATATATAAACTAAGGCAAGCCACTTAAGTCCGGGTGACATGCACTGTTGGTATATACGACCAACTTTGCAATGGTTGCAAACAACCTAATCTTGGTTGTTCATGGGGAGAGACATGTTAGTAGGAGTGCGCTTATGCAAAAAAAGTTTTTTCAAGAGGACCAAACTAGAAGTATTGTGATTAGTCTAGTAATTCTGTTATATATTTGCATTAATTACTTCAACTAGGATGATCGTATGTTGATGTAATCTGAACTTCAGTAGGTTTGTGAACTTCTGATTTATGAAAGTGTCCTTTGATGTGCATGGGTGAGACCAAAGCCAAATAGCGTTAGGTCAATATGCCTTCCACGTTAAGGATTGATGTAGTGAATGGTTGGGAACGCAACGACATAAGGGAAAATTCACACCTTCCCGAACATTGAGGAAGTAGTAGAGCTGTTTTCTTAAGATCTGTGATTCTAGGGCTTTGAACAAAGGGTATCCGCCTCTCATGACTCGAAAGGACATTGATTTATCGTTGGACTATAAACAACGACTTGTTTATTAGAGGAATCAATGAGGTTTAAGGAGTAAGATGTTAATCACAGGGGAAGAACGAAGGTTCTTGTCTTAATTTTGAAATACGAACAAGCTCGTGAAGGATGATCATATGACATATGACTGATTATATCGTGGACATATCTTGTCTTATAGTGTGAAAGAATTTACCATATGTTTTAGTAGAATAAACTTATTGTTAACGAATAAGGATTGGATCATTGGGTCACTCTAGCTTTCAACCTATCCGATCGATCCCCTAGCTAGCTCATATTTGTTGATACATTGTTTTATAAGAGAATGTGTTTGAATAGTTCAAACTCATGGATTAATAATGTTAGACATAAGTGGAGTTAAGTTTAATTGATAAACTTAGTTATTAAATATTGGATATATTAATAAATTATTATTTATTAAATTGATATTTAAAAGGGGATACCTAATTTATTGAATTATTTCTGATTGTACATATTAATATATTTTTTTGAGTACAAGTTGAGGGATGAGGACAACAAATCCTACATTTGGTGGATGCTAATGCGTCACTAGTGCTAATGCATCACTGGTATTAGCTGAGTTATGCTTTTATTGAATAAATAACAATTAAAATAAATAAAACAATATATGTGATATATTGTAGAATTTGAAAATCCCCTAATCAAGTAGATTAGTCGAACCTGAGATCTTGATGAAACGTACCTTCGGAGCCCAAACCTTCAACCAACTGCACCACATTTAATTTTGAGACCACCAGCTGATAAACTAATGCAATGATATTTATCTATTTAATAATTTAAATGTTTTCCCAAATTCACAAATATATTTTCTAATTTTTTAAAAGTTTACTAGATGTGTAATATAGTAATTTAACGATTTATGTAAAGAACCCAATAAACTAGACTAAAAGCAAACATTACTGAAATATTAAAACTAAATCCAAGATTAAAAATGTCATTTTCCCTTTTTTTTTTCTTTAGAAAAAATTATAAGAACGAATACATTTTAGTTAACAAAAGACGTATACATTAGTCATTTGTAGATTGTATAAACGTGTCGATGTCAAATTAAAACTAGACTTAAATCTAAGGACTAAAAAAAGTATTCCCTCCTATATCTTACCAAAGTAGTGGCGATTTAATTAGTAGATTTAGAAAAAAGAATGATTTAATTAGTTGAATGTAGGATGAGGGTCTTGTTTGTTGGGTGACTTAATATCAATATGGTTGCATTAGGGTTTGATTGATTTGTTGAATTTGGTGAGAAATTAAAACATGGCCCCCTCTTGCTACCTCCACAAATAAAACTCTTTATTTTATTTTATTTTAATATATATATATATATATATATATATATATATATATATTATTTTATTTTTGAAAAAGAAATAAAAACTCATGTTTGTGAACAGTCCTCTCTCTATTAAACAATCACAATTCAAAATTAATTTATATTTTTTTAAATGCCTCCTTTTTCCCTACATCTATAGTTCCCCCATTTAGATAAGAATCTTCTCCATTTCACCCTCTATTTTTTGCAACTCACTCTCAATGAAAGAGAGAGAAAGAGAGAGAGAGACACAAAAGTAGCAGTACAAAAGATGGGAAAACAAAGATGGCAGAACCTAACTGCCATACACGTTCACATGTTGTTTCTAAGAGACAGAGCCCAAATTCATCACACTTTTTTTTTTCCTTCTCTCTCATATTTCAACCTTGGTTTTGCCTTTTCAAACCTAAGTTTCTAAACTAAGGAAAAGTACTTGAAATCTCACATCTTTTATAAGATAGATTACTTACTCTTCATTTTTGAGATGGAACGAGTTATTTATTTAATATGATATAAGAATTCATAAAACTCAATCCGGAAATCATAACCATAAATGATGACTCGGCCAAGAGGCTACATCTATAAGATGTTGGAAAAGTGAGAAGACTTCCCAACGTTATGAATACATTTAGACTACTCTTAGAAGATGGTTGCTTGAGTAATTGCATGAGAGTTCATTTTTGAGTGATTAGAAATGAAATGTTATTTTGAGTAGTTTTGAAAGAGAATGGTAGTAATAGCTCGTTTGAATGTAAATGTTTGTAGATATATTTCAAGAAATAATTTATTTGAATGTGGTTATTTTTAGAGAGATTGTTGACAATAATTCGTTTGAACGTAGTTGTTTGAAAATAGATTATAAAATCTCATTTATAAATAGCTCATTAACACCTCTAAACAAACAACCACATAAACAATTGATTTTGAGAGAGAGATGTTTCAGGCAACAATTGATTTGGATGTTGTAGAGAGAGATGACAAGCAATAACCTATTTTGGATGTAGTTATTTGAAAATAAGTTGTAAAATATCATTTATAATAGCTCATTAACACCTCCAAACAAACAGGTAAATAAACAATTGATTTTAAGATGACATCTTATGTTTATCTACTATATGTTAGGATGGATGAATTTAACTAAGGAATGATGAATTGAAAGAGGCATGCACTAACTTATTTCTTACGAGGCATGTTGAGAATTCACATTGAAAATCCGAGAAGATCGACTTTACCATCTTTATAAGGTATACATGAGCTAGTCCTCTAGTTGTTAGTTTATTGAGATGAAAACCTTAAATTTAACAATCTTAATGTAATAGGATTAGTATAGATTAGAGTTAAACATTTGGGTTGGGTACTTAAATTAAACTCCTTGCTGACAAAAATAGGTACACTTTGAACTGACCCATGCCAGCTTCTCAGTTATAGAATCCCTTTCCATCATCAAACATAGTAAATAACTCTCTTTTTTTTTCTTTCTTTTTTAAAAAAATTTTAATTTTTGAGAAATGGGAATGACCCTTCATTCATTCCCACTCCACTAGCTCAATATTTCCAATCTAACATCACAGCCAATATATTCCAATATCACTGCTAAGCTATCAGCTTGGCTATGGCCCCCCTTTGCACTCCTAGCTAAAACCCCACATGATCTTCATATCCAATTGTACCATTCTCACTTCACCTCCCTCTTTTTTTCTTCTCCTTATTCCCATTCAAACACATTCATCTAGATTCCTTCCTTTTTCCTTCCTTTTCTTTTCTCTTTTTTCTTGCCCCCCCACCCCTCTGAGTTTCGACTTTGAAAACGAGTGGCTTTCAGATGCCCCAACACTATTTCTCTTCGAATGATGTCGATGGTTGGCCCCGTGCATATATGACGAAATTCAGGCGTGCAAGAGCGAATCCAGAAAATTATTATAAAGAGAGACAAAAGGTTACCTTCTTGTCATTGTATCTAGAGAAAAAACTAGGAGTGTAACAATAAACTCTTTCATTTCGAGGACTAGAGGCTATCGTCTCCCTCCTTCCTTCACTCATTTTACTTACGCAAGCGTGTGCGTTTTGTATTTGTTAGTCAATGGGTGTTTTAATCACACTTAACAAATAAAATAAAACTTAGATTTTCTTTTTTGAATTTAGATACTAATTGGTGGCGAGAGATTTAAACACATCATCTCTTGATTACCAAGTCGTATCAGACCTCTACTTTAACAATAAAACTAATTAAGTATGGATAATGAATAATTAGCTAGCATTATTATCTAGTATGTTAGGTTTCATGTTTGAATACAATGTAGTGATTGAAAGTAAGTTTGTGACAAGTCAACTTTTGCTTGAAGTTTTCCATTTTTTTTAATTTTAATTTTTTTTTTCAGGTCTTTGTGGGCTCAAAAGATATTGGGTAAAACCTCTCCAACATTAAAGAAATAAAAGAGGGTTGGCCACAATTTATTGTTTCATCTGACCTAAGAGAGAGAAAATTAAGAGACCCCCACAATTCTAATGCCTTTCACTGTTTGAACTTATTTTTTCATGGGCTACTTCGATTTACAAAGGTTTTGCTGTTTTGAAATGCTACATAAAATTCCTTGGTTTCCACGAACACGAGCGGTAACGAAAAATTGTTAGTTGACATAGTTAAATTTATCCCAATCTATTAGATTAAGTTTTAAATTGTTGGATAGTAATTTAACCTAACTCAACAATATAGCACGATGTGTTATTTATTAATCCAAATTTATCTTTATAGAAAGCTTAAAATAATGGAGAGAGACTTCAATTTGATGAAAACATTCAAACAATAGAGTTTTTTTTTCTTCCCTACTCTCTTGACTACTTCCTTCGTACGAGTGCAACTCGAGAATTTTCAACTAAAAATCTAAAAAACTCGCTTTCTTCTGAGAGGATATTGGTTTTCAATGTGGTCACCTTTGTGCCATATGTTCAACTTACTTATAAATTTTGATTTTTCGACCATAGCTTTAAATTGACTACTTTTTTTTGCATCTCCTTAAATTATAATTGTATGTGTTTCATATACCTTTTCAACAAAGAAATGAAGTCATTAGACATGATCAACGAGTCATGAATTAGAATTTCACTTCCCCACTTGTGTAACAAGAAGTAAAAAAAAACGAAAAACAAAGAAATGAATTTTTTTTTTTTTTTTTTTTTTTTTTTTTTTTTTTTTCAATGTTGATGTTTTCAAGCTTTTCTTTTGTTGTTTGGTTCAAATTCTATGTGATATTTTGATATTTTTCTTTGTCTTTAAAGTGAAAGCTACTACTTGTGTTTAATTAGTTTATTAAACACTTATTACACATTTAGAATTAAAGCCTTTTTTCCGCTAAGAAAATTCGTTAAAAAAAAGAAAAATATCAACTAATTATGTGCTATCTTTTTCTTAATTAAAAAAAAAAAAAAAAAAACTAAGATCTCACTCCTAAGAGTATGTTTCAGTATTCCGATTCGATTATTTATAATATATTTTCACTAATAAAACCAACTTATCCTTAAATTTGGTGAACTAAAAAAAAAGAAGTAACATTTGTTTAATTATTTTTCAAAATTAAGAGGAAAAGAAAAAAAATGAAACAAACAAGAAAAAAAAAAAAAAAACAAAGAGGCAAATTGGAGTTTGAACAGACATGTTTTCCTAGTATTTAGGGATGAACAAAAAATGTATGGTGTTGTTTTGATGTCTCAATTCCATGTAAAACCATTTCAAGATCTAATTTTGTTTTTCTTCTACAAAAATCCTCCAAATTAAATAATCTCTCTCTTCCCCATTTTTCCTCTCTCTCTCTCTCTCTCAATGCTCTCTTTTTTTTTAGAAACTTATCTATGAAAAAAGAAACAAAAATAAATCAAACCCATCAAAGAAACATGATTTTTTTTTTTTGATATCAAAGAAAATTGTGTCGTAATTTCAAAATAACAACTTTAAATAATTTAATTTTTTACTAAATATTAAGAGTTTGTATTTGTTTTGGTTGGATGTGATTCAAACTTGAGAGGATTGGAAGAAATGGATAAGAGGAAAAAGAAATTACAAAGAGAAATTAAAAGAAACACATATTAGATCGATCAGTGTTATTAATCCATCTTCAGCGGCCGGAATTTGTCTCAATATATATATATTTTTTTGTTGAGAAAACCCAAATAAAAAGATGAAAAAAAGTTCCATCATCTCTATTAGAAAATTCATGTCAATTAATTAAATTATTACAGATGAAGATCCAAACTCACTTGGTCCGCCGTTTTTGCCTCGTATACTAACCGGGTCTGGTGAGACCCGCCCGACCCACCGCCGCCCACGGCAGTGCCGCTGACTTTCATCATCTCATCTCCGGCCAACAGCGGCGACGCGTGCAGCGAGGACCGCTCCCGGCTGCCGAACGACGGTGCTACATTATTTTGAACGGCGGAGATTCTCCACATCGCCAATGGACTCCCATTTATCGTTGTCGCTGCTGCTGCTGCTGCAGGAGAATACAGCCCACCGGGGCTGCCGTAAAATCTCGAGGCGGAGGTGGCGGTAGCGGAGGGTGAATTTCTATTCCAAGAAGGGTAATTGTTAACCGGGAGGGCGGAGGGAGCGGCACCAAGGCGCTGGTAGTTCATGAGGCCGTAGACATGAGCAGCGTCTGAGAAGGCTCCAATTCCATGGACCATGGCATTGGAGTGAAGGTGAGCCCTTTTTGCATGTTGACGCTCTCTTTTGTGGGCGTTTTGGTGGCCTCCCAACGCTTGAGAAGTAGGGAAATTTCTACAACAATAGTGACATTCGAATCTCCGGCTACTCTCGCCACCGTTACGGCTATTGTTGTTGTTGTTGTCATCGTTGTTTTCCTTAGCGTCTTCGCATGCAATCGTAGTGTCGCCAGACTCCGACTCCTCGGCGACGACAACGTTTTGACTACCGAATTCTATCCCGAAAAGCCTAATGCCCTTTTCTTTTGGCGCAGGACGAATGAAGGGAAGTTGAGAGAAGGACTCAACATTCATGAAATCATGAGTCTCGCGTTTACTCGTAGTCTTGTCCATCAAACCGTGGGGGAGTTTGAGGTAGTTGCACGATTTCGGCAATCGGAGAAGAAGAAGAGGGAGAAATAATATATCGGAACAGTTGAATTGAGTCGAGTTGAGTCGAGTTTTTGTAATGGGGAAGGGAATTTGTGGGGTCTATAAAGGGTGGGAGTGTATTGAGGCTGACCCATCTGAGAGTGAACCCTGACAAGGCCACAAGTTATGATCAGTGAGGGCTTTGGCTTCTCAAAGTACCATCTTGGCTTCCTTATTTTTTTGTTTGATGTGGATTTTTTTTCTCTTAATTTTTAATTTTTAAAAAATAATTAAATTATTTATTTATTTTTTGCATCTTCCCTCTTTCACTCTCTCTCCTCTCTTATTTACTCTCTACTTCAATTAGGGGAAAAAAAAAACTTTACTTGAACTGTCATTTTTTAGGGTTAACTTTTTTATACTTTTATGGTTTCTGACTCTCGCACGATAGGTTTTTTAACCCTTCAAACATTAAAAAGTGGTTTTTATTTGATATATGAAATTTATTTAACTCGATTAATAAGTTATTAAAATGAACATAACTTAATGATAATTGAGGTTCATTGTTCGAATATTCCATTAATGTTGCTAAATAAAAAGTTGATATTTCTCTATCAACATAAATATCTTGTATAACTTAGTCACTAAAAATCACTAAGTTTTAATCTTCCTCCGTCAATCTTGTTGAACAAAAAAAAAAAAAAAACAAACATGATAATTGACATATATTTATTCTTCGATATTAAAAATTTTAATGCGTAAATTATAAATTTGGTTCTTACGATTTGTAGAAATTATGATTTTAAAAATTATAATTTAGTCTTAATTTGGAGAAAATTAGAATTTAGTCCATATAGTTTGGAAAATTAGATTTTGAGTCTTTATACTTTGATAAAAACTAAAACAAAAGTTATTTATATCTTAATGATGAGAGTGTTATAAATAATTGATTAGAAAAAAAATGCATCATTTATACATTGACGTACTTAATTCACTTGCAATTAACGAATAACATAGACTATTATTTATATTTTTCAAATTATAAGGACTAAATTCTATTTTTTCAAATCATATGAATTAAATTTTAATTTATTGCAAGCTATAAAGATTAGATTCTAAATTTTTAAACCATAGCACTAAACTCTAATTTTTTTTTTTTTTTTTAATCCAAATTTTACACAATTTTAAAGCCCAATGAAACATACTTCTTTGTTTGCATACTTATCTTTGCAAATTAAAGTCATGAATGAAACCTACTATCTATCTGCTTTTTTTTTTCCTCCTTTTTATTTTTATTTTTAATTTTTTCTATGATTCAAATTAAAACACACACATTCAAACTTCACGCATAGGGAAATGAAATTAATAATTCAATGGTACGAGTGCATGTATAGTTATAAGTTTGAATCTCCCGTCTTGTTATTATCAAATTAGAAAAAGTTTGATAAATAGATCCTAATTATTTTTATAATCCTTCTATTATATTTATTCCAAAAACTCTTACCATATATTTATTTAGTTCAATAACAATTTGAATGACGGGTTTAGATTCTTGATTTATTAATCATATGCACAATTCTCATACATCTGTAAATAAGAACATAGTTCAATGATATCAATATATACTTACGAATCAAGAGATCACATGTATGAAGGTAGAGCTGCATTTATTTTAATAGAAAACTCATAATTAAAATTCGATATTTTCAACTACGCCAAAGACATATTAGTATCTAAAAGAGCCATAATACTAGGGGGAGGGGTTAAGTAAAGAGAAAATCTTTTAGCCATATATAGATGGAAATTTTATAGGGAAGTTGAGGTCAATAATTAAATCATAAGCTACTTTTACCCAAAAAAGAGGTGGGTATTAATGCTTTAAATCCAATAAAATTACTGCCCAAAAAGGAAAAATATTATTATATTTACTTGCTTTAGTTAAATAATAAATTCTCCTTTGTTGAAGTTTAAGAACCAAAAAGAGGGAGCATTAGTCTATCTGGTAGATGTTTTCTTTTTTTGGGAAGAAAATATATCTCATCTTTCCAAACAAAATAAGTAATTGGTTACAAAAGAAAAAGGAGAACTTTAAAGTAATTCTAACTAACTCTTTGTTATACATTTACCAAGCAACTTGAAATTATCTCAACTAATTGAAAATTAAGTATTTGTATTACAAAAATGTCGGGTTTTACCCTTCTAAATATTGATTTGAATATGATATTAGAGCTTTTGGTTTGTAGTTTTTGAATTTATAAGTATGCTATGTGGTTTTAGTTTTGTCTAAACTTCAACACTAGCTAGAAAATAATTCTTGAAACAAACTTCAACGAGATATTATATATGAATAGTGTTTGCGATTTATTGATTTGCTGATTTACTAGGAGTGAAGCAGATATGTCAATCTTTACGAGTACAGTGAAGATTGGTGTGAAGAAATTTGATGAAATGATTTGATCATCGACTTGTGGAAAGTGCAAGTCAAAGATGTGCCGATACTATATAGATTACATAAGAATTTGAAGAGAAGACCAAGATGTGGTGCTTCAAAAATAAAAAGATTAAGAGGTGATGTTGATTCAATAAAGTCTAATGATAGTTCTAGCTGAGGTTTTAAAGAGTCAAGTAGTCAAGGGAAAAAGAAAGATTTTTTTGCATGATAAATGTTGTTATATGAATACATATATAAATTGATGAAATGAAAGAAAATTACCTTGAAAAAAATAAAGGGCTAGGGTTCGGATGGTGACGTGGTCTTTCGAGCTAGAGGAGATGGTTACTCCCTCGAAAGAAAAGATATAAATCATCCTCATAACATGTCTGCTTTTCCTTGATAGAGGATGTGATGTCAGTGATTCTACAAGTTTGTACACATGCATTGATTTGACAGTTATGCCATGCGTGTGGTAGAAGTTATGTCGGTGGCTGAAGAACTTTTTGTTAAGCCAAATAGGTGGAAGTTGCACCATACATTTGAGCAAGGTCTATTAACATGTGATGGGAAAACCTTGAAATGTGAAATTTCAAATGATCTGCTTTTATGGCAGAGTAGGGTATAACTCTCAGAGTTGAAAATTACGAATGTCGATGAAGATATCGCATTAAAGGATATGAATTCTTCAAATATCTCGTAAAGGTAGAATTTTTTAGGCGTTTTGAAAAATATTAGAAGAGAATAATCCTACATCGGAAAAATGCAAGGACTATAAAAGAAGCATGTGACTTTGATTTCAAAGCATTCCAGCAAGAAATCACCTAAAGCTTGGAATTCTTTTTGTATTCTCTTTTAAGAGAGTGGGGAAAAATGACGTGAGTAGCATAAGCTTTGACGTGAGTGTTTATGTTACTGGGAAAGAGGAGCAATGTAAAAATCCAGCAAAAATAGGTTAGATAACGTGATTGACTTGAATCAACGAGTCATATTTCTATACAATATCGGATATGTTTCATTACTTTATAAGTACGTCAATATTATTTTCAATTATATAACTAGTTAGTTTTTTCTTAATTGAGTAGGTTTCATTAAATATTCTTTGCATTAATTTTATTAAAGAATTTAGTATACTATCTAAATTATCCAGGAAAAAAGTTGGATGAATGTATTAGAAAAACCATTTCTACATAAGTGTATAGTCTACATTCATATGTTTCTCTTTCTAATTAATAGTCACTTATATATTAGATCTACTGAATGTGGCAAACAAAAAACAAGATTTCGAATGCCTCCATTAATTTCATTCATTACTCTCTTCACACATGCTCATCTAGTCTAATATCTAAAAGAAATATTTATAAATTAAGAGAAACTTGGAATTTGGTGCATAACACTAAAAATTACCTTTTCAAGTTCATCTTCTACGACTTTGACAATATCATTTTTCTGCTCAAAAGCATTATACGAGTTCAACTTTGGAACACTTGCTTTGCTTCCTACAAACATGCAAAAAGTTTCTTAAGTTTAAAGAAGTTTAGTTACACATATATGAAAAAAGAAGAAAGTAAAAAAAAAAAAACATAAACACATTTAACTAATACGATTAAAAAGAAAAAAAAAAAAATCAATTGCAGTATACCATAAAAAATATATACTTGATTTGAAACCTTATATTGCTAAGAATCGGTGGATTGCTTAGATTAGATGGGAAAGAAAATGAAGATTTGAGATGAAAAGGAGAAAGAAGATGAGAAGTGGTGAGAGTTTGGAGATTTAAGATGAAGAAGATGGGGGTTTAAGGGTTTGTGAGGGTTTGAGAAATGAGATCTCGGATAAGGGAGAATGAAGAGTGAGAAAATGAAAAAAAAGATGGAGTCTCGAGTTTAGGGGGGGGGGGGGGGACGAAAAAGAATAAACGGAAATTTAGTGGCGGGCTAATTGGTGTCAGGCGTCCGTCATCAAAGAGAATAGGTGACGGGCGAAACCGTCACCAAAGACCTTTAGTGTGACGTGCCAAGCAAAAACTGTCACCAAATACCTTTAGTGTCTCGCATGATGCGCTACACCAAAAGTCTTTGGTGACGATTTTTGCCCGTCACCATTTCTGGCCGTCACCATTTTAGCCCGTCACCAAATCCCCGTTTTTTAGACCACTTGTTATGGTTGTTCTAATTGAATAGAGCGCCTAGGTCGTTTTAATAGATAGAGAATAATAATAATAAAAATGAATCGAAGAAATAATGAGATACAAATTAATTTACAAACAAATTAGGCAAAAGCCACTTAGTTATGATAAAAGAATTTCACTTTAAAAATAGAAGTTACAAAATTTTATGTGTTACTAAAAGTAACAACAAACTTACTTGTAAGGAGAATCTCTATTTTTATTTCGTATCTTCAATCATTTAGATATAAAATGTATTGAGAGATTTTAGAATGATTGGTGAAAAAGGTAAATATTGTGAAACATATTATTCAAAATCTCTCTCTCTCTCTCTTTTATATTGTTAACCAAAAAATAAATAATAAATAAAAACAAGAGAGAACTCGTTCAAATTAATAAACATTAAGCTAACATAACTATCTAGAAACTTAACTATTCAAGAATAACTAAAATTTAAACTTAATTTTTCTCAAAAAAAAAAAAGAAAAAGAAAAAGAAAAACTATTTATTATCTATTTTTTTATTTCACTTTAAAAAGATGCATACTTTATTTAATCCCAAACAAAATAGAAGTACTAATATTCCTTCGATCTAGCCAATTTTGGTAGGCTCTTACAATTCTCTAAACATCTAAAAAAACATTATAAAATAAAATTATTTTTACTTAAAGAAACAAAGTCATTATCAAATCAAACACCAAGAGTTTAATGCACAAATACTTTGGCCATGTATACACATTCAATCTAGCTCTTTCTCTTACATGTATGCACTGCCCATCAATCACTCCCCATGTTTAATATCAAATGTCGCTTTTAAAAATATACGTATAAGGCTGATATGGAAAGAAATCACCCTACACGACAATATTTCGTCGGTAATTCTATAATTTATCCAAGAGCCAAAAAAAAAAAAAAAAAAAAAAAACTTTTGAAAATCTTGGATTTAATCCATCTGATTTAGTGAAATATATATATATTTTTTTTGAAAGAAGAGAAACATAAAATTTAGTTTTAATAGTTGAGTGAAATATAGAATTTAATTCGTATGGTTGGGACGAATAGAATTTAACCTATTTGGTTTGAAAAATTTTAAAAAATTGTCCATGTTATTCATGAATCGTAGGCGAATTAAGAATGTATGTGTAACTTTTGATATATGAAGTAATTCGTTTTTTTGTTCAATCAATTACTTGCTCACACTTTCATCATTAAACACACGAATATTTAACTTCTACGCATTAATTTTATTCACCAACCATTATGAACAATATATTACTTTTTAGATTTTATCAAATCTTAAGAGACTAATTTTTTAAATCATAAGGATTAAATTATAGATTTCTCTAAATTATTGGGATTGAAGTCGAAATTTTTAAATCATAGAGATTATATTCTAATTTTCTTTAAACCATGGAGGATAAATTTATAATTTTCTGTAAGACTTGTGTTATTTATTTACTATTTGTTATTGTGTGTAAAATAGTTAATTATAAGTTTTTCTCTCTCAAGGACCAGGATACTGGTAGTTGGTGTTGGCTCTTTATAGCTTTGTTGGGTGTTTTATATCAGCTTGCAGAGATCTGAAAAATGTGGTCCTCTTTCAAAATAGATTATCAATACATTTAAAAAAAAATTCATGTAAAAACCCTACATGAATGGCCAAAGAAAACCCAAATTCCTAATTTTTTTATTTATTTATATATATAAAAATAAAATTGTGGAAAAATGGCACAATGTGTATTCAGGTTTGAAATCTTTCTCTAATAATCATCTGATACAAATTTGGGAGCTAAAGAGCTCAGTTGGAGTGCTTAAATGTATAAACTAAAGCGATCACGGTTCGAGTTCTTCAATCTTTTATATGACTAAGGCCACGTTTGGTGAAGTACTGAGAAGAGATGAGAAAATATGAGAAGAGATTCTTTTATACTGTTTGGCTTATCGAATTACTATCGTATCAATCACTAATTTAGTTACAATTCTATTCTTTTATTAATTTTTTTCTATTCTTTTATGTAGTCAAAACATGCCTTTGCAAAAAAAAAAAAAAAAAAAAAAAAAAATTTAGAAATAATTTTAATTCTATCTCATGCTTTTTTCACTTTTATACTATATCATTTTATTTTTGGAAAAATACTTGATTCAAAAGAGTGTATGCAAGAAAAAAACAATTACAAAAATGCTCTCTATTGCTCAAAATTTATATAGGTAATATCTTAGCTCTTCAACCTATTTGATTTTTTATTGAATGAAGAATTTATAATAATAATATATTCTCGAAGTGAGTGAGGTTCATTGTCGATATGGTTTATGTCAAAGATCTCGAGTTATCTCTTCCCATATCCACCAAAAATAAATTTGAATCATAATTTAGTTTTTAAACAGTTAATCCAATTGGAAATATAATCATTTCATTTTTTTTTCGTAATTTAAACTATTTTACCTCAAATTCTATACAAATGACTTTGTCCTCCTTTAATGAAGTATTAAAATCCTAAACAGAATACTAAAATTTAAAACAAGATTTTGGAAGCTATTTTATCGCTTTTAAATTTTTGTTTAGTTTTTAAAACAAGAAATTATAAATTAAAATAGTTCTTTCTTACTGAATGTGCTCGTTTTTTCTGAAAAAAAAGAAATTTTTACTCTTAAATTTCAAAAATAAAAAGAAAACTAAATAATTAACAAAATAGGGTGTAGCTCTTGAACTTTTAAAGGAGTTCAGTCTTCAAAAGATAACATATTAAAAAGTACAGATATCCATCTCAAAATCAATTGATTAAGAGAGGAGTCCACCTTATCTTATAAATGCTTATAAAAGACTCCCTACCTTTTTAATGTAGGATAATCAGATTCTTAACCGATAATATGTTTTATTTTAGTGATAGAGGCTTGAGATCTTCAAAAGAGAATACAAAAAATGTTGTTTTAACATTATATGTTATATTTCAGATCCAGTTCTTAGAATGGGTACTGAGCATCTTTAGATATATAGTAGGCTGAAGCTCCAAATCCCTAAAAATTCAAAAACTATCTAACTATCAGTTTAATTATTTTTTGCAAAAAACATACAAATTAGTACAAAAGAACTTGTCAATTAATTTAAAACAATACGAGTAATTCTATAATGTCTCAATTCGTGTGGGTGTTACACACCAGAAAGCTCTAAACTATCGGTTTAATATTATATGAACTAAATCATTATAGGTAAAGTTGAAAGGTTTAATTGTTACGCATTAACAAAAGAATTTTCCATGTAAAATTGTGAAGGAGAGTATGTATAAATTTTGGCCTTATGTATAAAGGGTCTCTCTCAGTAATAAACTCTCTGGGAGGGTAACAAAGTACAACTGATGCAATGTCTCTTTCATCCTTTACTTTGGTTGAAACATTATAATTACCCTTCAAGCTCCCTTTGCTTTCCTTCTTCAATCTCATCTCTTCTCTCTCCCATTTTACTGTCAACTTTCTCTCCCTCCTCTCAAAATTTACCGTTTACCGTTAATGCTATTTTCCTCCTTTAAAAAAAAAAAAAAAAAATTGTTTATACAATTCATGGCTTTGTGTACTCTTTTTTGTTTATGTTACATTATTATTATTATTATTATTTTGTTGCAAAGAATATGAGACCTATGTTTCTTTTTCTTATTCTTTGTGCAAGATTCTTTTGAAAATTAGTCTCTTCTCTCTCCTTATTTATTTATTTTGCTAATTTACAAATCTACTTTCTTATCATTTGAAGAAATGTAAATTTTAGTTTGCCTAGTTAAGAAATTCATATAATTTGATTTTTTTTTTAATTTTTTTTCAATTAGATACATGTCAATTATGATTAAATTAAATTCACTTTAAATTATCGTAAAAAATAACTATCACACATGGTTTTAGTTAAAACTTATATTTATGATGTTTTAATAAAGTAATATGAAATTTTAGAGGTTATGTTTGTTATTGATAGAAGAGTCAAGACAAGACGAACTATTAACTACTATTTATCAAAGACCACTAATTTGTATTTGGTAGTAAACAATTACTTTATTAAATTTCACATGAAATATATCACTGAATCACTATTAACATCAATCTCCAAAAAAGTAATTAATTACACAACTACTATTATTAACATTAATGTTCAGACAATTATTCAACCACTATTAACCTTTCAGCTCTGCTCCTCTCTCCTCTTTTTTACCAAAAACAAATACACCTTAATAATAAAACTTTTAATTTATTTTTGTAAACAACATTAATTAAGTTTTTTTTAAGAAAAGAATATCATTCTCATGTGTTGGAGATTCATACAACTTTTTATATATCTTCCTATTCCAATCATCTGTCTCTCTTTTTGTTTACAACTAATAGAAGCAATAGAGCTAATTAGTCTTCCCATTTTATGGATTCTACCGAAGCGAATATAATGTAGCTGAGACTAGTAATATATTCCCATCAACAATTCGATATGTAGTTCGAGTCCACCAAACTCTCATTATTAAAAAAAAAAAAATATCATAGATTTATTATAAAATCTAAATTACAATGTGAAAAGAAGAGAGAAGAATCTAAGTTTAAAAATGAAAAAGACATCCACAATAATTAAACTACATGTTTATGAGTACTTCAAAAGTACAATCTAATTCTATTTTTTTTTTTAAAAATCATAATCTTAACTAAAAAGAAAGAAACCCCAAAAGCCCCAACAGTAATCTTGCAACTTGGAGGAAAAAAAAAAAACTTTAGAATTGAAAGGAACATATAATAAGCATCATTTTCAATGACAACAATAAACAAATTTACATTTTAAAAGTTAGCATTTGCCTCTTTATGAGAAGGAAGAACAAATTGAAGAGTTGTTTTTTTCATGCCCCAAGTGGGAGAAGGAGAAATCAAAGCAAAGAAATTAATTAGATTTGAAAGGAAGAGTTGTAAACTAAAGCAATAGAATATTGAAAGCAACACACACATGAAATGGAAATCCTTTTTGCTTCCATTATGGAAGAAAAAAAAGAAAAGAATAGAGGGGGGGGGCTCACACTCACTCCTAAATTTTTAGTTTTTTTAATTTCTTTTCACTTATTTCAATGCATAGCAAAATTCTTCTTTAAATATGTACCACTCAAATGGATTCTTAACCTAACAAAGTTATTGTTTAGATTCTTCTTACCAAATTGTTCTATAGAAAAGGAAAAAAAAAAAGAAAAAAAAAGAGAGAGAGAGAAAAGAGTAATTTGACATTTTTTAAGGGGTTGATTTAAAGGTATAAAAAGTGTCAACCTGAATTAGTAATAGTCAGAAATGGCAACTTTAAAGATATTTTAGGGAGTGTCTCTGCAAAAACCAGTCTGGCTTAACTAGTTTTGCAATTATTCTTCCTCAACTACCTCTTTATAATTCTGCCTTTCTTTGCAACCCCAAGACATGTCCTTTTCCCATCTTATCTCTCATATGTTTCTTCTTTATTTTTCATTAACAAATTACCTTTTATTTATTTATTTATTTTTGGTGTTATAACTATTATGCACAAAAGCATAAATTTTTTAAGATCGTTCCACCCTATGATGTTTTTTATTAAGAAATTAATTCTTACATAGACTATGAACTAAACAAATTACTCTTTTTTAGCCTTCATCTATAAGTTTTGGAAATTTGTCCTTTTATTTATAAGTTTTAAAAATTTTCGCTATATTCTTTCTTACATTAAAATTAGCGCAAATTATAAAATTGGTTCATATGGTTTAAAGAAAGTTAGAATTTAGTTTTATGGTTTAAAAA
The DNA here is from genome assembly GCA_037832605.1 of Cyclanthera cordifolia. Classification (NCBI taxonomy): domain Eukaryota; kingdom Viridiplantae; phylum Streptophyta; class Magnoliopsida; order Cucurbitales; family Cucurbitaceae; genus Cyclanthera; species Cyclanthera cordifolia. Next base: position 22,623 of record JBBMEG010013795.1, read on the forward strand.
TCTAGAATTTAACTTCTATGTGTTGATGCCAAGAAATCGTCAACTGGAATCAACGATACAATTTGTTTATCAATGGCGAATTTGTCTGCAAAACAATGTAAATTAGACACACTGGTGTGGTGCGAGCCAAAATCAGTAGGGTATTTTGAGAGTATTTTAAAAAGAGAGCTTAACAATAACTTACAAAGCTCAGTAGCGTATTTTAGCTTAACCTAGTGTTGGATTCAAATAGATCAGGATGACATGACATTTTATAGCAGTCAGACTCTTAAAGGCTGCGGCTCACTTAATGGTGGTTTACTGGTTAGTCTGTTTGTAACTTCAGCCATTAAGCCGAGAATGAATACTGGCATAACACCTGACCACTACACTTTAGAGGTGTAAATTTCTTGTTTCGGAGGTTACTTGGACTCGACCAACCTTTGCAGATTTTCACCTCTGTGGCCGACCCCACAAGGGTGTGGGCTTTCTCAGTGTAACTCCAAGACGTTATCCTTTAGGGGTGTAGAGATTTTAGGATGTTACTTCGACTCAGTCGGCTCTTATGGGTGCCCTGACCTCCACGACATTCCCTCGACCGTCCGCTCAGGGATCGACTTTGGATTCGGTTAATCAGGACCTCTATGGCTTGCCCCTCTTAAGGTGTGTTCACCTTTGATGTAACTCCTGGCCGTTATTGGCGGATCTAGTTTTCACTTGGACTCGGTCGGCTCTTAGGGGAGCCTTGACCTCCACGAATTTTCTCCCTTAGAAGGTGTTCACCTTCGGCCATCCTCTCAGGTATCGATTTTAGACTCTGTCAATATTGACCTCCATGGCTTGCCCCCTTAAGGAGGGTGTTCACCTTCGGCGTAACTCTTGGCCATTATCGGCGAATCCAATCGTCATTTGGACTTGGTCGACTCTTAGAGGAGTCATAACCTCCACGGAATTTCCCTTAGGCGGTGTTCGTACTCTTTGGCCAACCCGAGAGGGGTACTGGCCGACTTTGGCCGACCTTTTAGGGGTCCTGACCTATTTTGGGCGACCCCTAGGAGGGGTCGGGGTAGTTTGGCCGATCCCTACGGGGTCAAGGCCTTCCTTGGCCCGCTTCTAGGACGGGTCAGGGTAGTTTGGCCAACTCCCGGAGGGAAGAGATGGACTTGGGCGACCCATTTGGGGTTATGGCCTCCCTTGGCCAACCTCTAGGGGTTGAGGCCACCCATTGGCCGACCCCCGGGGTCTTCTGACACCTTATGGCCGTCCCCGAGGACTTCTGGCATCCTCGGGCTGACCCAGGGGTTTTCCGGCACCCTTTGGCCAACCTCCAAAGACTCTCGACATCCTTTGGCTGACTCTCGGGGTCTTCCATCACCCTTTGGCTGATCCCGGGGTCTTTCGGTACCCTTGGATCGACGCTCGAGGACTCTCGACATCCTTTAGCGATCCTCGGGGTCTTTTAGCATTCTTGAGCCGACTCTCGAGGTCTTCCGACACCATTTGGCCAAACCTTGGAGACTCCGGACATTCTTTGGGCGACCCTCGAGGGGTTCTGGCCTTGTCCAGGTATTCTATAATATTTTAGACTATAACATTACTCTTTCATTATTTTCAGACTTACTTTGTTGCCAAAATTTGAAAAATAGTTTTTATGTTAAAAGAAACTTGCTGCTTTCTAGCACTTTTTCAAAATTTTGCCCAAGTAAGTTCTCTTCTTAGAGTATCACCTATTTTGGGCACTTTTTTGAAATTGCGGCTAATTAGGCTTTTTTTTTAGAGTGTTGCCCCTTTAGGGATTCTTTTCAAAATTTTGGCCAAGTAGTTCTCTTTTTAGAGTATCACCTCTTTTAGGTACTTTTTTGGAATTACGGATAATTAAGCTCTCTTCTTAGAGATTCTCCAATTTTATGCATTTTTGCAGAATTTTGGCTAAGTAGGCTCCCTTTGCAGAGACTCGCCACCTTTTAACATTTTTTGACTACGTAGGTTGCCTCTTCAGAGACTCATTACCCTTTAGGCACTTTTTAAACTTCTGGGCTAAATATGCTCTCTTTGTAGCACTTTTTTGACTTAAAGGTTCCTTAAGGCCTCATTGTAGAGACTCGCCATTTTAAGCAATTTTTTTAACTTTTAAGCTTATTTGCAGGTACATTCTTGAAATTTGCTCATGGATTCCATGTCTGACTATGAGGATGAAGTACGCCTCACCTTAGCCTCCTCTTCTTAAAAGAGGACTCGACGTAAGGCCTTGGTAGACCAGTATGGGTCGGGATCGGTTGAATCAACAATGACTGACCTGGCGCTTTATGTCACCATGTGAGAGAAGAGTTCAACTGCCTCTAATTTCTTCTCTTCAAGATTTTTTGTGCATTGCCAGGTTGGCCCCAACAAAGGCGGCTTTCAACACTTAGAATGTGTTCTTTGGAGTCCACAACATGTGGAGGTACAAGGGCTTCAAATGCTTTTTTAGTGCTTGGATCTCATTTTCTTGTTTTTAGGCCTCTCACTAATGGATAGTGGACCTTACTTCGGAAGACTAGCCGTTTCCTTCTAGTTTTTTTTATGGCAAGCATTTATGCACTTTTCTTCGGCTTCTCAGCACCTTTCAATGGACTTGTGCCATACACGCTTCTCTTGGTTTTCTACCATTATCCGGCTTCGTTGGGAGTTTGACTTCTGCTAAAGGGAAGGTAAAGAATGCCTTCTACATAGAATGTTAGATCATTGGGCAAGACATCGAATATTACCCTAAATTCATTGGATATGAAGATGCTACATTGGTATATTCTAAATAACTATGACGAAATAAGTACTTTTCTTACGTAAGTATTCTTAGGTAATTTGGATTTTTATTCTTTCAGTTGTTATGCGATATTAACTATAATTAATGTTTATTCGACCGAATATAAAGACATTAGATGATTTTATAAAAAACACGAACAAGAGTCTTCTGATTGGTTTAAAAAAAGTACTTGAAATACGCAAGAGCAGAAACAAGTGTGACGATCTTTACACAATGTCTATGAGACTTAGTTCATTAATTCGGTCGTATACAACTTGTAGAGTAAATGGAGTACGTTATACTACAATAATGAATGATGTAGGACATGTTACACAAAATAGTGGAATAATGGTTCATGGAGAAAGTGGTATTCTGACGGTTCAAGCAATTATTACGGTGTAATTACTGAAGTATTATAAGCGTCATTTAGTTGTGCAAGAAACGTAATGATATTTAGACGTGATTGGTATAACACGGACAATAAAAAAAAAGGAAGATATCACACTCATTTGGGTTTAAGAGCGATAGACACTTCACAATATTAGTTTAAAAATGAGCCATTCATCCTTGCCAGCCAAGCAAAAACAAGTTTCTTATATCAACGATCTAAAACATGGAAAATATTGGAAAGTTGTTCAACTAGTTTATAATAAAAGTTTATGGGATATCCTAGAAGTTGAAAATAGGGAAGTTGTGGACGAACTGATTGACTAGGCTGAATACATACTACGTGAAGGCAGAGATAGAGTAGACGAGTCTTTAGAAGATAACAAGTTATGTAGGTTAGATATTGTTGATCTAAAAATATTCGATGGAGTGATTAATGATGAATTAGAAGATGAAAATCAATTCATTAATGACGATAAATGTTAGTTTTGTTATTTCTTTTCCATTATTAGTGTTGCACTTTTTATGTTAGTTTGGTTAGACTTACGAAAACATATAATGCTTACTCTTGTAGGTTATCATTATGCCTGCTGGTTTGAGATGTAGGGTGGACTCTGTCTTCGATGACACTGAAAATGAGGAATTCGTCCCTGCTACTATTGGTTCGACTTATGAAGCTGGAGTTAATACAGTTTATGAACAATGTTACTTTTTGTTATATTTTTTCAGTCGTTTACTAACATTTGTGAAAAAGCTAGTAGTACCAAAATCAGTCGCTCTCGTGGACATTTTAGGGGAGAAATTTTGAATAAAAGAGTGGGAAAGGAAGGAAGAATAAAGGTGGAATTCAGTGAAATGAATAAGAAAGCAATCAGGAAAGAAGCTAACACTCTGAGCAACTAGATAGACGTACTTGTACGACAATCGTTTCTTGTTCGTGCGCAAGATTAGTCATAAATTTCTAAGGTTGATATCAAACTTGTGAAGCAAAAACTACTGGTAAAGTAACATCTTACTTGGTTTTTTGTTCAGTACTATAGATTTTTAAATTATATATGACTAACTTCATTTCAATGTATATTCAAACTTCAATAGACACATTTTGAACTAGATTTGGAAAATCCCACCGTGAGCTCGACTATCAAGAATATAATGCATAATATACAGAAGAACCATAGGTACAAAATGTACAAACACTACATGTATGTTGTATGAACAAACAATTTTTTTTTTTGTTTAGTATACATTTCAATTTATTTTAACTATTTTAGTTTTTCTTTTAGGAATACGCTTTCGAATGAGCGACACAGTTAACCCTACCATAGGGTAACTGATATCAAAGATTCGGAGTACTTGTGCAATTGATGAGAGTTAGAGGAATAGCAGGCAAAAACTAAGAGAGGAAAGAAAGCACGTGCATAATTGCCTTACAACCATCACGCAAACCCATTTTTCTTTGTGAAAATCGTTGAAGATGTATATCTTTATTTATTTCATTTCCATTAATGTATTTCATATGCGATAATTATGAAATTAATTTATTATGTTTATGAATATAGAAAATGGCAGAGGGAGAAGAAGAATAGGTCAAATCGAAGTCTTCAGGGCTATGCGTTATAAAGTACATGATAATGAATTTGAAGGTCGTTGAATTAGTGAATAGGTAAAAGAGTGATATTTAATTTCATTATCTACTCAACATAAATAAATTTTATGTTTTAATTTATATATAATTTTTTTATGTTTCTATGTATACATGAGAAGATGATAAAATTGCAGGATGAATCAAATGCAACTGGAACGCCCTAACCCAGGAAGAAATATGTGAACAAGTGCTAGGTAGGACACATGTGGAATTAAGGGCACTACCTACTTGTCATTGGAATGAACAAGTGCTAGATCTTCCTCTTCAGTTTCAAGTGGTTCTGCTGCCTCACACAACGTGAGATGGCCAAGAGAATGACAGCTGTAACAGCTGAAAACATACAGCTACTTGAACAAATGACTCAAATGCTTGAAGCACAAGCTAGGATGATAGACCAACAAGCAAGGATGAGAGAAACACAAGCAATTCTTCAAGCCCAACTAGCCGAGGTTTTGAAGAGGCTCGACGCCGGTGGCTCGTCATCTAACTAGAAAGGTAAAGTTCTGATATATCTCATAATACCAATTCTTAATCATTAGAAATTGTACTTGTTTAAATTTTGCTTTGGCTATCCTGCAGTAAATATAGCTACTATTTTGAAATATATGTTTTTGCAAGTTTAAAATTTTTGGGTAAATTAAAACTACGCTGATAGGCTGCCGAAATTTCTAGATAATATTTTAGTTTGTTTTGTGTTGTCAATATTCAAGTTTTTCTATTGAAACTACTAACATTCTTATCATTCTTGCTTATTGTACGTCAAAGTGGATCAAATCCGCAGTTCATTTCAGTTGTGTCATCTCAGCTTTCAAAGTTGTAAACAATACTTTACATTTCATTTTTAATTAGGATTTTTTGAACATATTACTTTATTTATATTTCATTTGAAACAATTTATTTGTATTCAAAGTTGATATTTATGGCAATGTTAAGTGTCTATTCTTTTTATGTTTCATGTGTTTGGATTTTGAAGTTCAATTAAAAAAAAAAAAAAAAAAAATCTCAAACTAATTCGTTAAGAAAAAAAAAAAAGAATATCTAAGGCGACGGAAGAGCTCTGTCGCCTTAGGTATTTAAGGCGGTAGAGAAAATCTTCCTCGCCTTATTCACCCCTGAGGCGACAATGAAGCTTCTGTCGCCGATGAGTACCAACATGCGACGGAAGACTTTGTGCGTCGATTTAGGCTTAGGTGACGAGGATAACGCGACGAAAGTGGGGACGAAATTTCATGCTTAAGGAGATAAAAAGTTTTGTCGCCTTAGGCATTCATTCTTGTAGTGTACTTAGTCAATTTAGTGAAAGACTCTTTTGTCTTAATAACATTGGAGAACAACGCTAGCGCGACTGCCATCGATTGGGCTCATTCAGCTACCACTGTTTCTGTCCAAGCTGGACACAGTAGGCACAGTTCTGGTAGGTGTGACACGTGATGACTTTGTTGTTTTTCCATGCACTCTTTTTATTTTTTGAAGTAAAACATTTGTCTCAGTACTTTACCCTGCTTTCTATTGAGTACTTGTAACTTGAAATTTTTGAATGCTAGCTTTTTACTGTTGCTCATTTCTCCTCTTGCTTATTCCCAATTTAAGTTTATTGAATTATGATAATATGAATATACTCGAGCATAAAGTAAGATAACATCTGATATAATGAGAAAACAACTTTTATTGCTGACGTTTATTGGAAACTTGAATTACATTCTGAAAACACTTTTAAGTATGGAAGATCTTATTCCCTTCCATACCTTCAAGGTAGTGGGTGCCTGGGCAGGCGGCTTTGGTGACCTCGGACAATGCGATCTAGGGACTCAATTGGCGAACTCTTGTTATCTTTAGGTGGTTTGCACCTCTTCATTTTTCCAAGAGATCCAAACTTATCAGTAGTTATTAGTCATTTCACTACAAGAAAAATAGCTATAGGCGACAGAATCTTCGACGACGGAAGAGTTATCCGTCGCCTTAGCTACATAACGACGACGGAACCCAAGCTGCATCGCCATAGCTTGATGCTACGGCGACGAAAGCCGACTTCGTCACTTTAGCTTCTCGATAAGGCGACGCAAACGGTACTCTGTCGCTTTCTATTGAGGAGTCGGCGACGCAACTTCTAATCTGTCGCAGTAGCTTGTCACTAAGGCGACGAAATCCTTGCTCTGTCGCCTTAGATACATGATACTTTGACGACGACAAAGGCGATAGAGATAAGTTCTATCGCCGTTAATATGCAACGGCGACTAAAGGAAGCGAGCGTCGCCTTTTGTTCCACCAAATGCGACGGAACGAGGCTCTGTCGCCTTTTGTTCCACCAAATGCGACGGAGGAAGTTTTCCGTCGCTGAAGTCCAATTCTTCCCCCCAAAACCAATATTTTGGCAGAAAAATGATAGGGCTTCGGCGACGTCGCAGCATTTCCGTCACCGAAGGCCTAACGTAATTATTTTTTTTAATAAGCAACGGCGACGGAGGTTAATTCCGTCGCCTTTTCTGCCGATTACAGAATACACACTCTGCGATTTTTTCTTCATTTTCATCGTTTCTTCCCCTATTTTCTTCCAAAACCTCTAAAAAAACTTCTCCTCTTCGCCAGAATTTGTCACCACTCTTCCAAAAGGTAAGATTACGCATTTATTTAGTTTAAGTTTCGTTTGAAATTACATGCTATGTATTTAGTAAGTTTAGATTCTGAATGAAATTGGTTTCATTACTTAGAAATTAGGTTTTTAGTTTAGATTTTTGAATTAG
>JBBMEG010013823.1:0-30148 GCA_037832605.1 Cyclanthera cordifolia
ATAAAAAAAATTAAATAAATAATATTGGCCTAAGTTATACGCATGTTAAGTATAAAAATGAGCTGAAAATTTGCCATGGAACCAACTCGAAATTAAGTAGATAAAATTAAGTAGATAGTAAACTCTACTCTAATTTCAAGCAAAAAAAAAAAAAAAAGTTAAGTAAGAAAAATCAATTTTGACCAAATTTCAAAATTAAGATTAATTCATAAGCCTTCAAAATTAGTCAATGAGTCAAAGAATTCAGACATAAAACATCAGAATTCAGAACACTCAACGATATAGGCTTCAACAAGTAGATCGTCTCTTCACATACGCTTGAAGATTCAATCACCATCTGTTTGAGAATAAGCTCACATACCTCAAACAACCTTGTCAAATTCCACATCCCGAGAGAAAGAATTAGAGGAACAAATTAGAGATGGTAACCATATACACATACCAATAAAATTCAAGTTCATATACACGTGTCTCGCTCTCTTATTTTGCAGTGAAATCTCGTTTGAACAAACACTTCATAAAATTTCACTTAGTAGCCAATCAGGGTTTTAGGTGCTTAAGGTGATGGGTTCAATTCAGGTAGGCCATCAATATTTAATATATTCTATAATGTTTGTATTTAAAATTTTAAAAGTTCTTAAGATTTTATCCATACCACAGATACAATACAACTTGACAATTCTCACTTAATACTTATTTGCTTGAGTGTATGGAGTCGCAATCATCGTCATCGTCGACTTGTAAAGTGTAACTATGGTGTATTTTACCTTAGGGTCATATGACTCCTTGGATACTATCTATAAATATTCGAGATTTAAGTAACTTGGGATTATGACCCATGTGTATATTGTCAATACCATTACGTTAAGCTACTTTGCTTACACCCTAGTTGTTATCTACTATTTTGTAGATATGCAGCGGTACATACCGTATAAATAGTGTAAGCAAATCAACCCTATGCAATTATTCCACCGTATATAACCCATGAAGAATCCTACAACAAGCCAATTACTCTCTTTAGTAAATCTAAGTACCATTGAATGCAATTCAATGTTACATCCATTAAAGATCGTCACGCACAATTCTATGTCAAAAAGTGAAAAATGTTATAATCAAGAAACTGCCAATCAAAGTGTAACATCCCGGTCCATAATAGTTAGGTTGTGGAACAAAAGTACTTACTAATGCATGAAAATTTTAAAAGAAATTTTGGCAGCGTTTCTCCTAAAATATGAGAAACCCATATCTGTAAAACAAAACCTGTACAATTCAAAATTCTTTTAAAACGACTATACAAATGTAAAAAAAAAAAGTATCTTATCCAAGCAGTCAAACAGAGAAGAAAATCTCGAGATCTCAATTTCAAAACTAAAACATTTCAAACTAATTTATTACAACAGTTCGTGCAGAAAGATATACAATGAGACTAAACTATAAAGTGATGACAGCAAACGACGCCACCGACATGTCCAAACTAGGTCTATCCTCAGATGTCGGTCATCCATCCTAGTGCGTACCTGCAACTATGATTTTGAATGCATAGCCAAAATAAAATGAAGGGGTGAGTCTGTGAAAACTAAGTAAGAAACCCCACACAAGGTGCACACATCATATAGAACAACACATGCGTTAATCAAAAGTCTATGAAAATCACAACAAAAGAACGGAAGTATCCCAACTCTCGAGAACTCGAGTCGCCTACGCATTGAATTAAGTCTAACAAGTTATAAGTTTGTTTTTAACAAGACAATCAGTTCAACAATGTGCAAAATAAAATATTTAGGCTAGACAGACATTAAGGAAGAAAGAACCAATGGTTCATAATTTCAAGAAAAATGACAAAAGTAACAAACAATAGTGAAGTAGAAAAGAATAGCCAACCCGATTTTAGAAAAAAAAGTTCCAGAACAAAGTGCTTCATGTATCTATTCTAAGTGTGTGAATTTGAGAGTTTTGTTTTGAAATATAACAGTGCATAATCGAAAAAGGAAGAGGGGTTTTACCGTTCGATTACTTGGAACCCTAGAATACGTACCGAATTTCATCATCCTTCCTCAAATTTTCAAGCCCTGCAAAATTCACATACAAATTCGATTGAGATCAGACAAACCAAATCGCTTGATTCGAATCTCAAAATTTAAACCTATCCAAGTCTAAACCACTACTTGCTACTCATAATTGTTATTCACGAGCCCCAAATTTCCTAGAACGATTGACTTTTATTGTACGCCATCGTTGAGATCGCCATTGTCACGCCTCATCTTGCCAGCTCCATTCTTCCACTTCTCCTCTCCGGCTGCCACGAACTAGCAGTGGCTGTGTAAAAGAAGAAATATTATGCAAATAACCCATTCTTCCTCTAACTACCAAACATCAAAATACATGAAACCCAAACAGATTGTGATATTATGTAACTAGAAAAAGAGATTATTAATTAAACTGATCTTTGACATATAATCCAAAAATATATAATAAAATGGAAAAAAAAATTAAGAAAAGAAAAAATAATGGGTACAACACATTGCACCATTTCAAGAGATAAACTTATCAGTAGTGCCAAGGAAACTTACCATCCCCTAAGGGTATCGACGGTCTTGAAAATAGTAAGAACAATTATGGAGGTCTTCCCAATACCAGATTAAACCTAACCAATAAAATGTCCACCTTAATAAAAAGTTTGAAATTTTTTTTCAGTTTGTCAAACCACACAATAATGACCCTAATAATCAATTGATAATGTACATTGTACATTACATGTTAGACTTCATTAACCATAAAGTTAAGTTGAAGTAAAAACTGGAAACGAAGAGATGAAATCATGGAAGGAACTGCAACGAGAAGCACAAGGGGTAAGAGAGGTTAACGAGATACATTACGTACCGATTCTGAGCGTTAGAATTAAGGGGTTTCGTTTTGAAAGAAGTCAGTGAAGAATCGAAGAGGGAAGAGGGGTTGAACTTTAATATTACTGTTCGATTATTTGGAACTCTATATTACGCACCGAATCTCGCCATCCTTCCTCGCGCATAGAAATTCCACACCATCTGTCAAACCAGATTAATTGATTTGAATCTCTAAATTCAAACCTCAAGAAGTCCAAACCATTACTCGCTACTGGTATTTGATATTCATGAGCTGACAAGACCTCTCGAATCTCAAAATCTCACAACCAGTAATATGGTGGTGGATACGCTTCGAATCCAATGAGGGTTTGTAACTGTTTCTTTCATCGTCGAAGAGAAATGATTTTTTTCCAGATTTTTCGGTCATAGCCGTTTGGGAAAATATTCTTTCCCACTTAATTTAACTCGAATTTACTTGAAAATAATTTCATACCATTTTAACATTCCTTAAAAAAACAATATTTAAATATATATAACTACAAATTTTTTTTAGATTACTTTTTAAAAAAATTGATATTGAGTTATGAATGGTAGAAATAGCTTGTATGTTTAAATTTCAATGGTTAAAAATTAAAAAATGGTTATGAAGTTTCCAATTTTTATATTAAACATAAAAATCAAACAAATAGAACAACTTTCAACTGGTCAAAATTTTTTTTATTAATCTTTCTTTCAAATGACTAATTCTCTTTAATTTAGAGAATAAACTAAAATTCTAAATACTATTTATTCTAAGTCTTTTTTATATAATTTTAAATAAAATAAGAAATTGTGTACGTTGTTGATGCCGAGAAATGGTCAACGGATATCCACAGTAATGATTTATTTAGCTGAGGACCAAAGGGCCTGCAAAAAAGTAAATTTAGGGCACACCGGTGTGGTGTGAGCCACAAGGCCTCTGATGCCTAACTCATAAACGGAATTAGGGAGAAATAGTTTAAAGCACTAAGAATGGCTTAAGGGTACTTAGCTTTCGATCTGTCCCTTAAAAGGGAGAAATGACTTGACTTTTATAGCAGCCGGTCTTGTAACTGCTGCAGCTCACTTATGGCAATATAATGGTCGACCGTTAGAAACGTTCGCCATTAAGCCGAGATGAATACTGGCATAACTCCTAGCCATTACCCTTAAGCGGTGTAACAGATTTTATTCTGGACTCGATCGACTCTTCAAAGATTCCTGACCTCCATGATCGACCCAATGAGGCCGACCTAATCGTTGTAACGGGTGATGCCACGGGGTGCAACGCCTCCAAACGTTACTTGGACTCGGTTGACTCTTTAGAGAGTCCTGACCTCCACGGCCCATCCACTCGGATGGACCTACTCGTTGCGGACCCGAGAAGGGTGAGGCTACAAGGACCGACCCTGAGGGGGTCCTAGCCTTCCTTGACTGACCCCTAGAGGTGTTGGACTTGCTTGGCCGGCCCAGGGGGTCGAAAATGGATTTCGCCGACCCCTAGGGGGTTGTGGCCTTCATTTGACATTGTTGCTTTTTGATGTACTTCTTTTCTTTATAGCCACACTTTTATCTAAGTATGTAGGCTAACTTGTTACCTTTGTATTTGTAGGCCTTCAGGCATTTCGCCTCGGCTTTCCGTTGCCTTTCTATGGACTCGCGTCACCCCCGCTCTTCTTTATCCACTAGCTCTGAGAAGCTTAAGTGGGAGCTGGCACATGCTCGAGAAGTTCAATGAATTACCGAAGTTACCTTAGTCGACTTTCAGACTTCCGCCGAAGGGGTCCAAAGTCTTGCTTTCTGTACATGCCAAAAGGACATGTCTACCATTGATCGCCTTTGCCAAATGTTATCTTATGCTGAAGGGAAGCTGAATAATGTCTCTTACTTGGCTAACCCTGTGAAAGGCTCTCCTACTTTTGTGATTTTGAAGAACAACACTGGTGAGGCTGCCATCGGCTTGGTACTGGACTAAATTCATGAGGGAGTTACTATGGCAACCTCCTTCCCTTTTTTCGAACTCCCTTTATTCCAGCATTGCGGAAAAAGTCAGCGACCTTTCTTTGCCAGCCTTTGAATCTAGAATTTCAAGTGATCCGGCCCAAGCCGTTTACCACGACTTTCGCCTCTTCCAAGGCGTGCCTGAAAGAAGTCAAGCCCTTCCAGCTAGGACAGTTTCTGCCCAAGCCGGACTCAACCAACTAACTTCAAGTAGGCTCAGCTCTAGGGGGCCTTGATGACTTTTTCGTTGCTTTCCTTTTCACTTGAAGCATTTTACTTTGCAGCCTTTAATTCTTTTTCTAGGTTGTAACCCAGGAGTTCTTTACTTTGAATGAATAACAATCTTTTTTCCTCTACTTCTCTATCTTGCATACCCCCAATTTAAGTTTATGGAAAAAATCAATATACTTAAGTTAAGATAGCTTTTTGAAAGAAGGAGAAAGTAACAATTTATTCATTATCAACTTGATTTACATTCTATTGAACGTACTTTTTCTATGGTTTTGAACTCCAAGGATGTAGGATCTTATTCCATTCCATGTCCTTGAGGTAGTAGGTGCCTGGGTCTGCCACTTTAGCGAACAAGTATGGTTCTTCCCAAATTGGCACCAGGACTTCACTGTTGAGATCTTTGGAGTCTCGCCTCACCCTCCTCAGCACTAATTCGCCAACTTGGAAGTTGTTTTCCTTGGCTCTAGAGATTTAGTACTTGGCAAAGCGGCCTTTGTACCGTGCTACCCTTATATGGGTTGCATCCTTTTTCTTTTCTAGGAGATTTAGACTCATCCACAACTGCTGGTCATTTTGAGTTGGTTCAAAAGACTCTACGGGCAAGGATAAAAGTCCTATCTCGACCAGAATGACTACTTCTGCCTCAAAGGCTAGCGAATAGGAGGTTTCGCCTGTTGACGTCTTGAGTGTAGTGCGGTATGCCCACAACACTTCCTAGTTAGGACCTCGAGAGGTTGCCTCTGGATGGCAGCGAACCTCTAGCACTTGTCGCGTGCCCGAGTATACTTCTTGGAGTCTTCGGCTATGGTCGGCCAAAAGTAGCCTTGCCTGACTAACTTCGTACAGCGACTTGGCGGGGATGCTAGACTTGTCTAGTATTTCTACCAGCACGGTCCTGCCGACCTTGGTTTCATATATGACTTTTGACTCTTTCAAAGCATCAAACTTGACGCTTTGGGACCTCGTACTTGCTAATTTCATGCAGCAACTTGGTGAGGGATGCTAGACTTGTTTAGGATCTTCACCAGCACGGTCTTGTCCGCCTTAGTTTCATAGGCAGCCTTTGACTTTGCCAAAGCATCAACCTTGGCATTTTAGAACTTGGGTACTTGCTTGACTTGTACCCCCACAGGTCATATTCCTTGAACAGCCTTACCTGGAACCGGTCCTCCTTCAACAGTCATTTACCAAGCCTCGTAGGGCTATGTGGTAACATTCCCTCGAGGAGTGCTGCTCTCCTCGGACTTGCCCCACCCCCGTAGGAGTAGGAAATTTTAGTGCCTGGTGGTAAGTTGACGCGAGCGCCCTTAGCCCATGGATCGTAGGTCTTCCAAGTATTGCGTTGTAGGCAGAGTTGTTGTTCACCACCAAGAAATTGACAAAGTGTAGGACTATGTTTTCCCCTTTGCTGAAAGTCACTAGGAGTTCGACTGATCCCTCAGGAACCAGAGTGCTGCCTCCAAATCAAACAAGAGGCGTCGAATTCGGCTTGAGCCTTTTTCCCCTCCCAGCTTCACAGCGTTATATGCCTATAGTGACAGCACATCCGTCGAACTGGCTTCATTGATGAGGATTCTTCTGACTCGGATGTTGGAGACTGTCAGGGACACCACTAAGGTGTCGTTGTGCAGCTAGTGCAGTGCTGCAGCTTTTGTGGCAGTGAAGCCCAGTTGATCAACTACTGCATCCATTATGCCCACTTCTTCGCCTTTAGGGCGCCTCTGGCCTCCCTCTCTTTGTTCTTCTGACTTCGGTTGGACTCACCCCCATCCAATCTTTCGATGATGGTTCTGATCTCTGGCAACGATGGTAACTTTTTGCGCTTTTAAATGGAGCGCCTTCCTTCTATGCCTCCTCTAGAGTTGACCAGCTCCCCTACACTCATGTACCTTTGTGATCTAGTTAGCAGCTCAGCATAGGTGAGTGGAGCCTTTTTCCCCAGCGACCATAGGAAATTTTCATCCCTGAGTTCGGCAACGACTGCTGCGAGAGTCGTGCTGTCGGAATACCCTTCAACGTCCAACGCCTCGCTAATGAAGCGGTCAATGTACTCTCGAAGGGTCTCCTGGCTTTTATGCCTCACTGTCAGTAAATATGTGACCAGTTTCTTCTGATCTCGCCCTCCTAGGAATTGTGTGATGTGCTCTGGCCAGCTCTCTAAAGGAGGCAATGGACTTACGCTTTAGTTGCCTGAACCATCTTCGAGCTGGTCCTACGAGAGTGAATGAGAACGCTCAGCACTTGATTGCGTCCCGGACTCCGTGTAGCTCCATCCATGCCCGGTAGGAATCCAGGTGCTCGACAGGATCCATAGATCCGTCGTACTCCTTGATGCAGAGAGCTTGAATTTAGATGGGATGAACTCCTCCATGATCTTGTCAGTGAAGGAGGGTCGACCTGGTCGACCAGGCTATCTAGGTCCAGTCCGTCTTGGTCCTGTGCCTTCTTCATGCTCCCCAATTGGTGTTGGAGGAGACGAAGTTGGGCTAGCCAAGGTTATCCCTCGGCTCCTTCAGACACTATCTCTTTTTGGCATTGGTTAATCACATCCCTGAGATTCGTTCCGAAGTCTGATCCAAGCGTAGGGGCACTTGGAATTGTTTAAGGATGTGGGGTTGATGACCCTCGTGTGGTACTCCTTGGCTCGCTACTCCGGACGGACTGTGTCCGAGAAGACTCTGCCGCTTTTGATCCAATCCTCTGGTGGACTGAGTACTCCTTCCTTCGGTCATTACCGTCCAGTCGAAGTCGTTCGACCGATCTTCGGTGCTGGGAATGTGCCTTTTTCGGTGCCTCCGTGGTGGGGACTTTCCCTTTGGCAAGGTCTCTGACCAACAGAGTTATCTTTTCTGCCTCAGCCTTTTTCTTGACAGGCTGTCGTTGCATCGCCTCCTACAGCGCTTGTTGCTTCCCAGCTTCAGCTGTTTGAGCCGGAGGTGGTTGCTGGAGCAACTCCACTAGGCGACTCAAACTTTCCGCCATCCCTTGTACTCATTCTTCCAATACAGTGAACTTTGGATCTGCATGCTCCAGTTCTCGCTCAGCTACCGAACCCTCAGGATCCAGGTGGTTTTTGACATGAACTGCGTCATGTTCTCTGAAGAAATCCACCTCGGAGCATGCTCGACGTCTGATTCACCATCGACATTGTGATGGTGGCCGTTTTCAACATTCAACATTTTTCGCAGGAAAATGGTTTAGTTTTTTAGCGGTTTTTAGGTAGAACACTCTCGTCCACACAGACGGCGCCAACTGTTGATGCCGAAAAATGGACAACGGATATCCACAGTAATGATTTATTTAGCTGAGGACGGAAGGGCCTACAAAAAAGCAAATTTAGGGCACATCAGGGCCTATGTCAGAAACGAAATTAGGGAGAAATAGTTTAAAGCACTAAGAATAGCTTAAGAGTATTTAGCTTAGGATCCGTCCCTTGAAAGGGAGAAATGACATGACTTTTATAGCAGTCGATCTTGTAACCCCTGCAGCTCACTTATGGCGATATAATGGTCGACCGTTAGAAACGTCCACCATTAAGCCGGGTATGAATACCGGCGTAATTCCTGGTCGTTACTCTTTCGAGGTGTAACAGATTTGATTATGGACTCGGTCGACTCTTTGGAGAGTCCTGACCTCCACGGTCGACTCTTCAAAGAGTCCTGACCTCCACGGTCGACCCAATAAGGTCAACCTACTCGTTGTAACGTGTGACGCCACGAGGTGCAACACCTTCAAACGTTACTTGGACTCGGTCGACTCTTCGGAGAGTCCTGACCTCCACGGCCCATCCACTCGGATGGACCTACTCATTGCCAGACCCGAGAAGGGTGAGGCTACAAGGGCCGATCCCGAGGGGGTCTTGGCCTACCTTGGCTGATCGGCTGCAAGAGCCGACCACGAGGGGTCATGGCCTTCCTTGGCCGATACCTAGAGGTGTCGGACTTGCTTGGCCGACCCCGGGTGGAAGGAAATGGACTTAATTATTTTTTTTCAATTTTCCTTTTTTTTTCTTTAAATTTGAATTTTGTTCAGTTTATTCTCCTTCATCTATATTTTGAAGAACATGTTTTAAATAAATAGAAAATTATTTTATAATTTTTAATTAATGTTAATTTCTTAATGCAATTAACAATTCATAAATATGTTTTGTAATGATAAATTAACCTTAATTTCCTAGTCAATTTTGTATTTTGAAAATATTTTTAATAAATTAAATTGAAAGTAATACATATTTCTATTTTTAATTATATTAAAATATTTATTAATGCATATTGTCTTTAATTTTCTTTCCTAAATAAAAAATGCAAAACATCCATATCATTGTTTTTTTTTTTCATATAATCAATATCATTTATTAGTCAATGATATTTTATATTTATTAATTTATATTGTCAGTATTGATTTTTATTTCATATTTTAAAGAATTATATATTTTTATTTTCATATATATAAATAAATGTTAAATAGTTAATAATAGGAAAGTTTATATCCATAGCCATCTGGAGAATTAAATTTACATTCGTGCCAAAAAAACAATTTTATTATAACCATATTCATTTTGATTTTTTGGCATTTAATAATACATTGGATTTTACAAAAATACCCATTTGTTTTTAGTTTGAAATTTAAAAGTTAAATACATTTTTAAAACACAAAAAATATTTTCCATAAAAATTCAGAAACTACCATACACGTTTATAGTGGTGCACGATTCCCCTTATTTTCGCTTGAAGAGTAATAAATGTGTCGATTGTCTACGGTGAGAGGACAGAATCGAAGCTTCAAAGATTTCGTGGATTTTGTAGACAAACCTCTCGTCTTCTTCATAGATTTTCCGACGGTTTCTTTAGTCTATCGTTAGTATTTTTCGACGATTTCTCTACCGTTGCGATTTTCCGACGATTTCGAAGAGGTGTGCAGTATTTTTGTACTCATATGAATGTATTTTTTGGGTTTCATCTGGCTTTACCGCACCGTCGGTTTCTCTTTGGTTTTTATGGAAATAGGGTTTCTGTTTTTGGCCGAAATTGATTGTTGTTGTTGATGAATGAACGTATTGTGTATGTCTTTCTAATGTATTTATAAAGTATATTTTGTTATTATTCGGCCTCTTAGTTTTGGTTGGACTTGATGCATGGTCTTGTGAAGCATAATAGAGATAATAATACCTCTTAGTACATGTATTATGTTCTTAGTGTGGAAAAATTTGGAATTACACTTTATATACTGTAGTATATAATCATTTGTATTTAAAGTATTACAAGAATGCAGTATGTATGAACATGGGTTAATGTTCGTATAATAGTTAACAATAATAGATTTGATAATAATATTTTAGTCTATCTCGGTTGTAGAACATGGTGAAAACAAATTTAAAAGAATGGTGTGCAAATAATACTGTTAGGGGGAGCATAAGAAGGCTATGGTGTAGAGTAGATTACACGGGTAGAAAGAAAATAAATGAAGTTGTCATTATTGATCAGGTATAGTTTAATGCAACATTATTGATTATGTAGTACTATGATATTATTAATGATAATGTCTTTCATATAGGAATTCTGTTCGGATAGCACATCAGAAGATATAGAAACAGAAATGGATAGTGTTGAGCAAAATACGTGCAGAAAAATGGTTGTTTATGGGCACAACTTTCAGGTTATATGATTAAAACATTATTAAATTAGCTTTATGTAGTTGGTTTTATTAGTGTTGTTTATTGTTCTGGATGAGAACAATACGAAAGTTGATGATGAAGTTCAAGTGACTCCAACACAAACGGTTGAATCGTTGATCGCGGTTAATGAAATGAACATTCAGATCGAAAAGGTATGATATTTCAAGTATTATAATTGTATTATTATGTTCAATATGAAATTTATGGGACCAAAATGTTTAGGTAAAACAATGTTCTGAACTGAATGATGATGGTGATCTGAGCAAAGATAACAAAAATACGAAGGAGGATGAGGTATGTTAAAAGTTTCTAATAAGTATTAAAACATATTAGAAGTAAGATAATAATTGATGAAATGTTGTAGGAGAACATGCTTCCAATTTCCTCAAGGTTAGATAAATTGAATCTAAATAGAAAAGAAGTCGAAATGGATAGGAAGACAGAAACGAAGAAGGCAGAAATAGAGAAGAAAGCAGAGACAGAAAAAAAGACAGAGTTAGAGAAGAAGAAATCAGAGAAAATGAACGAATCAGAGAAGAAGAAAGAAACAGAGAAGAGGAAAGAAATAGAGAAGAAGAAAGAAACCGGGAAGAAGAAAGAAAAAACTCAATTTGAAAAGATAATACATTGTTTAAGTATATTACTATTGTATAATACATTTTTTTTCTTATATTATTAATGTATAACTAACGTATTATTATTAATGGGTTAATATAACAGCTTAAGAAAGAGAATGTTGGAAAAGGAACTGGAAAAGATCATACATACTAAAGAATCATGGACAAAATCAGTTAGAGACGAAAAGACAAAGATATTATTGCAATTTTAGTGTTGTTGACGACATAAAATGCATGCATGTGTAAGAGTTTAATATAGTTCATTCAATATTAAATGCAAATAATTAGGGGGGTTCATTAGTTACGAGATCGAAGAGTAGAACACTTGAAAAAACATATGTGAAGGGTAAAGAGGTAATACATAGATTTGAACGTGTATATTTTGATTACTGTATTATTATATATGTTCATGTTTTGATTATTTTATTATAAAACTCTAAGAGTACTATAAATAAATCAGGAAATAAAATCAAAAAAGGATATTGCCCACATTGCTGATAGTTCTAGGAAGAGTAAGATGGGCATGCAACATAGTATTGATAAGGTATTGCAATATTGTTTGTTTACTATTAAGTTTTGTATATATTATTCATTAAAATGTGGTAATACAAATATGTACGATAAACGTCGGAAGAAGATTCGAAGAGAATGAGGTTTGATAGAGGGTTAGTCCTCAGGGAAGATAGAACAAAACGTTATAACGTTTTTTTTATTAACATTATTGTATTAATATATAATACTATAATAATATAGAATAATAAAAACATATTCAACAGAATGCACCTTTGCTGTTAGAAAGGTCGAAATGGACTTCTACACAGAAGCTAAATATTTTTGGTACATTAGATGTGATTAGAACCATAAGTGAAACACTAGTTGATACACAACTATAAGAGTTCAAGAGTAGTTCTATAGGTAAATTTATTGATCTAGACATCAATAAATTCCAATAACAATTGATGTACCACATAATTAGGAGACAATGTCAACAATTGGAGGATGATGTCTAGAGGTTCAACATTGAAGGCAACGTGGTTTAATTTTGAATAAAGGATTATGAATTGATAATTGGACTTAACTGTGGAAATTACCAAAAAAATTGAAAGGACGAAACTATCTGCAAGGTTTAAAAATACACACTTTTCAAACCTAAAAGATGTGACACGAAGTGATATAAAAAGGGTATTCAAAAGTGGAAAGAAGATACATGGTAAAGATTTGGTAATGTTAGAGAAATTGTACTGTATCTAGTGCTTCATAAATGCTAACCATATTAAATCGAAGATTAAGCCAGATCATATACTACTAATGGACGACAAAGAACTATTTGATCAGTATCCATGGGGAAGGGAATCATACCTTACTACATTGAGATTCATAAAAAATTCAATCAATAATCCAAATTCATCGACGGTTGGGTTCAGAGGTTTTCCTTAAGCTCTGCTAATATGGGCATAAGAGTGCATACAACTTCTATATGAGGAAGGAAATTGTTTTGCTATGAGAAAATCAAACGAAATGCCATTAATGTTTAATTGGGTCTCAAATATGCAACTGAAATTGAGTGTATTAGCTGTAGAGGTCCTCGAGAACAAAAAGGTATATTAAATATATTATAATAATATGTTAAGTTTTTGTTATTTGTTTCATTATTCTAAACAACAACGTTCATTTGTAGCTTCAAGTAACACCGTTGATTGGCTGAAAAGATGTTGACCATGTCGAAGTTATTCAACGTGTACGTATCTGCTCGTGAATTTATTTAGTTCCATAATCAAATGTAAAAGTGGTCGAAATTTATTTTATTAACTGTATTGTTACTGTACTATAGGATGATGTTGGACAGTAGTTGGTAGATGGTGGAATGACAAATGAACCAGAAAAACAAACTACTAGGAAGGTACTGAAAATAATTATGTTTAATAAAAACTATTCATGAATGTATATATTTAAGAAATGACAAATACATAGTTGACACAGGATGTTGACACAGGATGTTATTGAAAATGCAGCAGATTTTAGAAATACAAATTTCGATAATATTGAAAGGAAAGAATTTGATGGAATAGATGAGCTTAATACCGAACCACTTTATATTAGTGATGTGTTGGATAGCGTATGTGAGCTAGCAAAATATGTCAAAACATCTTTTGAAATGTTATCCGAAAAGATTGATAATGTACAAAGAGACATATTGAAATAAAAAATATCATGAATAATAGTTTAAAGGATGGAAATGTTAATCATGGCGGAGATGGAGAAGATGATGGAGAAGATGATGGAGAAGATGGAGATGATGGTGACAATGAAGACAAAGGGGGGGGGGGAAATAAAAAATGTGATGACAGAGGCAGCTACTGATGTGGTGCCTAATGATAACGCAGATGATGAAGTTGTACCTGATAATACGATGGTAATAGTTATTTAATACTATATTTACTTTACTATTTTATCATACTCATAATTAGAATGCCCACATTTATTGCCTAGGGGAAAGATGTTGATGTTGAGAAGTAAGTGAAAACAAAAAAGTCAGGGGATGTGAATGGAGGGGTTGTGAAGAATAAAGTACAAGGAATCTATATGGACGCGTTAAGTTTAATACAATTATACTGTATTATTAATTTTTATGTAACAATAATACATATGTATAAATTTAAAGTTACATGGGGAAGGACCATTTTCCGATACAAATGTTCTTTTGCAATGGGAAAGGAGGAAGAAGGTGCCATCCAGTATTCTGAAATCTCCTTATACATCGAAATTTGGATCTGCAGAAGAAAAGAAGAAAGAAAAGGGAACGAAGGTTGTGGAAGCAGGTGGTGGAGTTATTGAATTTAATGAGCCATCTACATTCAAAATTGGACTGTCACAAATATAAAGGCAATAGTATGTTTAGTTTCTTAATTTAGTAGCAATGTTATCTGGATTTGCAGAAATATTAACTAGATTTTTGGTGTTGTAATGGTATTGTTGAAAGTTCACGATATTTTAATGTTATTACTAGACTATTAGTAATCGGAATTAGACGAGTTCAGATAGTTATGAAGTTGTGTTGAATGTGATATTTGAAGTTAAGGGGTAGGATGTTTCTTTGTAGTTGATGTGTTATTAATTACTACTCAGAGCTTCAAATGTTTTAGAACTGTTAAACATGATTAAGAGATATTGATATAGTATTATACATAAATGTTATAGTATTATTGACATATTGAACACCAGTAAATGATTACATATTAATATAACATTAAATGATAATGATAATTAGACCATTGAATTAATATTAAAAGAGTATTTTAAAGGTATTCAAACATTGAAATAACATACTACTTATTTATTGGATTGGTACAAGAACGTATATTGTGACCCAACCTTCCACAGCGGCCACATTTTACTCTAGACTTCATTTCAATACTTGACTTCCATCGTGATTTTTTAGGTCGACCAACTGGACGTTTAGTAGCAGGTAGCTTGATATTGATGTTCTTTATATGTGAAGGTATATTCCATGTTTCAGGATGACAAACAGGATAAATAATACCAGAATATGTATTTCTTACATACTCATTTGAGTAGTAATGCGAAACATATTCGGTTCCTACCAAGCTCCTATTAAGGAATATTGCACACGCATGTTTACAAGGAATTTGAAGGTGATTATATTCTCCACATGTACAGGTCTTTTCAGCAAGATTAACTTGATGTTGTTCAGATCCAAAGATAACTAGAAATATAAGATGGTCAATTGGGTGTATCTACATTCAAATACGTTAGTAATACAAAATTATGAAACAAACAATACGTGTATAAAAGTTCATAAAATGTTTGATACATACTTGCATGAAGTGACCCTCACTAATGTGCTTCCGTAACTTTTCTTCACAAGATTCAGTATAGTTTGTGGTTTGCATTGCTACTTCTGTTCTACGAAGGGAAAACCAACCTTGCATTGACATCCTAATAGCCTCAAACAAAGCTGTGATTGACAACTCTCTTACATTTAACATTGCCTTATTGTAACTTTCACATGAGTTAGTTGTCATTACCTCCCAATGTGAACGTGGACAATTTTAACTTTCCTTAAAAAAAAACAATATTTAAATATATATAACAACAAATTATTTTTAAGATTACTTTTTAAAAAATGGATATTGAGTTATGAATGGTTGAAATATTTCATTATGTATTGGACATTGGTTCTCCAATTATGAAAAAAGTGAGGATATTGATTGATGTTATCAATTTAACACTAAACCCACAAAAATGAAACTAAAAAAGTATTTCTTCCTTCTACAAAAAGGATACATGAAAGAATACTGATGCTTTCACAATTATATGTTGGAAATTCATGGCTGGAAAGATAGAGTCTTATGCGCTCCGATGATAAGACGAGAGAGGGTTGCAACACTTCTTCCGTCGCGTAAGGGAGACGAGTTTTTCCATAATTTTTGGGATAGTTGTTTCAAAAAATATTATTTCCAACTTGATTAATTCGCGTTTACTTTAAATGAATTTAACGTGCACTATTTTAACTTGCGTTTCAACCTCAATAATATGAAGGTACTAAAAAATTAATAGTGAAACATATTCCAATAGCCATAATAATGCTAAATCGAACATAATATTGTTATAGTCATTTCCATTGATTATTATGTTTAGATTGTTGTGTTAAAAAATTAAAAGGTCGGCAAATATTTTTTCTATCAAAATTTAGTATTATAATTTTCAATATTAAAAAAAATTAAATAAATAAATATATATAAATATATATATGTAGCATTTTTTCAAAATAAAATATTTTATTTTAATTATTTTTATGATTAAAATCACTAATTAAAATAGGATAAGTCAATCTAATTCAATTACATAAATGTATTTATCAAATATATGGATGATATAGATTTCAATCTATAAATCATAATACTAATTCACATCATTAAACATGTTCGATTCTCTTATAATTTTTAAAGACTCTAATAACTAATTGACTTATCAACTATCATAAGCGGTGTTTTTTTAAATATTGTTTTTTTTTCAACAATGAGAGATTGTCGGGTGTTTGACCAACATATTAAGCATCACGTGTCAATTTTTTTTTTTTTATATTTCCTTATATATACATTTCGTACATATACTTAATATTTTTTTTATTGTAGTTTATCTAATATTTTAATTCCTAATTTTAAATTAACAGGAATTTTATAATTCATTTTGTATTTTAAAAAATATTTTACAAAACTATATTTGAACAATTTTATACATGATGGCTATTTGAATATTTATTTCGAAATTTAAATCAACAAGTGGTTATAAAATGATTGAAATGTCTCATGGTGCAGTTACAACACGCCACGTAGCACTTGATTTTTTAAATTTATTTTTCAAAAAAATAAATTTATCCAAATTTTTCTAATCCTTTTTTCTTCTAAATAATTTTTTTCATTATTCCTAACTATTTTTTCTTTCAATTTGAATTTTGTTTAGTTTATTCTCCTTCATCTATATTTTGAAGAACATGTTTTAAATAAATAAACATTTATTTTGTAATTTTTAATTAATGTTAATACGCAATTAACAATTTATAAATATGTTTTGTAACGATAAATTAACCTTAACTTCCTAATCAATTTTTTATTTTGAAAATATTTCGAATAAATTAAATTCAAAGTAATACATATTTCTATTTTTAATTATATTAAAATATTTATTAATGCATGTTGTCTTTAATTTTCTTTCCTAAACAAAAAATGCAAAACATCCATATTATTGTTTTTTTTTTATATAATCAATATAATTTATTAGTCAATGATATTTTATATTTATTAATTTATATTGTCAATATTGATTTTTATTTTATATTTTAAAGTATTATATATTTTTATTTTCATATATCTAAATAAATCTTAAATAGTTAATAATATATATTGTCAATATTATTTTATATTTTATTAAAATCATGAATTAATAAATCAAAAGATACTATTATAACAAAAAAACTTCAACATTAATAATAATTTTGAATTTGAAATAATAAAAAATTAAAAAAAAAATTGTTTAAAAGTAGTTATAAATGTCACATCATTAAAAAAAAAAAAGTCTAACAAACACTTTTTACCACTCCTCCATAAACACTTTACATCCAAACGAAATAGTAATAACCACTCTATCTAAACACTCCACAAAACACTCAAAACTATTAACAAACACTTAAAATAAACACTTCATAAAATTTCACTTAGTAGTCAAGTAGGGTTTTGTGGGTTTAAGGTGATGGGTTCAATTCATGGAGGCCATCAACATTGAATATATTCTTTAGTGTATGTATTTAAAATGTTAAAAGTTTTTAAGCTTTCATACGTACCTCATATACAGTACAACGACACAGTGTAACTACTGTGTAGTTTACGTAAAGGCATATGACTCTTTGGATATTATCTATAAATAATCATGAGTTAAGTAACTTGAGATTGTGACCCATGTGTATATTGTCAATACCAGTACGTTAAGGTTGTTACTTACAAGATAATCAATTCAACCACTTGCAAATGAGAATAACGTTTTTCCAAAGAGTTGTGCATATCGATTTAAGTCAAAATAGATAAGTCCTTCTCAATAGATCACAATAAACAAAAATAACTATCTCCAACAACTTGAAACATTAACATCACTTTCTTAACTACTCAAAAAGTTATCTCAAACCAATAAAAAGTTAGGGAGTGCACATAAATTTTATACTTAAAGATTTAACCCAAGGTACCATATATACAGTTTTCATGAGAATTAAAAAACGTGAGTTTGAAAGGGTGATTCTATTCAGAGAAATGGTTTCAAGAATCATGGATGCTTGTGAAGTGTTCGTGAGTGAATTGAATCTACATATATGAACACAAAGGGAATGAATGCACTAACCTCTTCAAGTGGATGTACGCCTTGGTTTCGTCGAAGCACTATACTTGCTTGAGTCAACTCGCTTTTCCCTCTAACCGTTAATTTTTTTTTCTGCTTGTTTTCTTTATTTGCTTGTACTTGTTCATACAACAAAAATTTAGAAGTTGGAGTGTGTAACTATACAAATATAAGCTAAATTCAAAAGAGAAAGAAATGGTCAAGAGTTATGAGAACTTACATTTGTTTGAAAGAGACATTCAAGTAAGTATCCATTACACTTCTTTGAAAGAAACATTCAAGTAAGTATCCATTCTTTCAAAATTTCTTTTCTCTTTACCCTTATTTTGTTAAGTTTCATTAACTTAACAAGAAAATCTTACATGATTCAATAAGTGTATTGAATCAAAAAAAAAGGAAGAAATAAGAATTCAGATCTACAAGTGTCGTCCTTGGACAACCTCACCAGGTTCATTTTCAATAGTCTTTTATTTTATTAACTCTTACCACTCCTCATAGGGCTGTGTGGTAGCACTCCCACTAGGATAATTGTTCTCCTCTAACCTGCCCCACCCCCATAGAAGTATGGAACTTTATCACCTGGTGGTAAGTCAACGCGATCGCCCTTAACCCATATATTGTG
Source organism: Cyclanthera cordifolia (assembly GCA_037832605.1). Taxonomy (NCBI): domain Eukaryota; kingdom Viridiplantae; phylum Streptophyta; class Magnoliopsida; order Cucurbitales; family Cucurbitaceae; genus Cyclanthera; species Cyclanthera cordifolia. The sequence goes on from JBBMEG010013823.1 coordinate 18,913, forward strand.
GGTCTTCCCAGTGTTGCATTATAGGCGGAGTTTTCGTTTACCACCAAGAAAGATACCAAGAGCTTCATTGAACCTTTAAGAGTCAGAGTGCTCCCACAAAATTCAACTAGGGGTGTCGGATTTGGTTTCATCCTTTCTCTTCCCAACTTCATGGCGCCGTAAGCCTTTAGTGATAGCACATCCACCAAACTACATTCATCAATAAGGATCCTCGTGATGTGGATGTTGGAGACTTTCAAAGACGCAACTAAGGCGTCATGTGCGACTGGTGTAATGCTAGCTACAGCCTAAGCGGTAGTGAAGAAAAGTTGCTCGTCTACTCTTGCCATTACTCACACTTCCTCACCCCTTAACAGTTCTTTTGCTTGTCTCACCTTTTCTTTCCGACTCCGGTTAGACTCTGCTACACTAGGCCCTCTAACGACGTTCTAATTTTTCATGGGGGTGGTGATTTTTTGCCTCCCCTTTTCTTGCTAGGAGGCTCAGACGTCTTTCCAACCTCTTCCACGTACTTCTCCAGTCCTCATATTCCTATGAGAGACTCTATGGACTTCTTTAGGTCGTAGCAGCTCGAGATCTCATGGCCATGATCCCTTTAAAATAGGTAGTACTTGCCTTTATTTCTTTTATTGGATCCCGCCTTAATTCGGCTTGGCCACTTTAGCACCTCCTTATTTTGAATCTCCATCAAAATATGCTCTATGAAAACCGTCGTTGGAGTGTACTTTTTGAACCGGCTAGATAGTACTCCCTTTTCATTCGGTCTTCTCTTTTTTCATTGGACGTTCTTCTGCCCTTCGCTTTCACAACTCCAAGTAGTCGAACTCACGCCGTCTAGTCGACTTCTCATGCTCAAGAATATAGCGCTTTCCTTTCGTGCCTCCTCAGGAGTTGACTTACTCCCCTACACTCATGTATTTGCGCTCTAGTTAATAACTCGACATAAGTCGATGAAGCCTTTTTCCCTAATGACCTCAGGAACTTCTCCTCTTTCAGTCCATCTATGACTGCTGCGAAAGTCGTGTTTTGGTGTACCCTTCGACTTGTAGTGCCTCGTTGTTGAAGCGTGCTATGTATTCTCGAAGGGTGTCTTGGCTCATTTGCCTTACGGTTAGTAGATCAGTGACTGTCTATTTCTAGTCTCGCCCACCTAGGAATTTGGTGACGAAGGCTCTAGCTAGCTCTCTGAATGAGGCAATTGACTTGCGCTTGAGCTGCCTAAACCATCTTCGGGACGGTCCCGCGAGCGTAAATGAGTTCTACCCATGCCTGATAGGAATCCAAATGTTCTTTAGGATCTGTAGATCCAACATGTCAGGAGCTTAAACTTCGTTGGGACACACTCCTACATGATTTTATCGATGAAAGGAGGGTCGCCTCGTTGACTAGTCTATCCATGTCTAATCTGTTTTGGTCATGCGCTTTCTTCATGCTCCCCAATTAATCTTGGAGAAGGTGAAGCTGAGCTAACCAAGGTTGGTCCTCGGCTCCGCTGTGTCTCGCCTCTCTTCGGCTTTGGTTGAATACTTCCCTAAGATCTGCTTTCAAGTCTAATCCCGTGGTTCGAGCACTTAGAGGTTTAAAGGGATGTGGGGTAGAGGACTCTTGTGTGGTACTCCGCGGCTGGCTACTTCTGACTGACTGTGTTCGGTAAGACTCCTCAGCTTTGGAACCAATCCTTTGGTGAACCGAGTGCTCCTCCTCCGATCACTACCACCCAGTCAAAGTCGTTCGACCGGTCTTCAATGTCGGGAAGGAGCCTTTCTCGGACCCTTCATGGCTATGACTTTTCCTTAGGCAAGGTCCCGAACCAAAGGCGCTGACTACTCTGCCACCACATTTTTCTTTGTAGGTTGTCGCCTAGCTGCCTCTTATAGTGCTTGCAGGTTTCCACCAACGCTTATATGAGCTGGAAGAGGTTGTCAGAGCAACTCCATGAGGCGACTTAAACTCTCCGCCATTCATTGCACTTGTTCCTCTAAAGCTGGAAACTTCGTATCAGCACGCTCCGGTTTATGGTTACTTACCGCACCTTAGGAATCCGGGTGGCTCTCGATGTGATTATTTTCATGTCCTCTAGAGTTCATTCTCCTCAGAGCGTGCTCAACGTCCGACTCTTCTTCGACACCCTGGAGGTGGTCATTCTCAATGTTCGAAAATGTGTAAGAAAGAAACTTATCGAATAGAACTCTCTCGCCCCTACAAACGACACCTACTGTCAATGCCAAGAAATGGTCAACGGATATCCATAGTATGATTTTTATTACTAAGGACGAAAGCCTGCAAAAAAAAAAAAAAGAACAATTTAGGACACACCTCTGTGGTGCCATTCACAGGGCCTGCAATGCCTAAGTTAGTAGGAGTTTTAAAAGAGTAATTTAGAGGACTTTTAAACTAAGAATGGCACAAGAATATGTAGTTTACTTTAGGATTCGCCTCCCTTTAAATGGAGAATGGTCTGACTTCTTATAGCAGTGGGTTTCGTAACCCCTGGCAGTTACCCAATGGAGGTGTAACGCCTTTGATTCAGGAGTTGCTTGGACTCGGTCAATCTTTGTAGGTCCTCATCTCCACGACCGACCCCTTTAAGGGTGCAACCCTCTCGTGGTAACGCTAGGACGCTACGGGTGTGCAACTTCTCCTGGCGCTACTTGGACTTGGTCGACTTATATATAAAAAAGTCCTAACGTCCACGATCAATCCACTCGGTCTTGCCTACTTAACCCTCCTCCTCATAGGTCAGCTTTGGACTCGGTCAACCCTTAAAAGTCCTCACCTCCAAGATAAACCCACTCGGGCATACCTACTCGCTGTAACTGTAGGACGCCTAGAGGTGCAGCGTCCCTAAACGTTATTTGGACTCAATCGACTTGTCCATCAGAGAGTCCTAAGCTCCACGACCAACCCACTCGGGTTGGCTTACTCGTTTTACTGGGGACACCACGGGGTGAAGCGTCTACATGTGTTACTTTGACTCGGTCGACTCTATGGGAGTCCTGACCTCCACACCTTTCCCTTTAGGTGTCGCCTTCTTTTGTCGGGCCCGAGAGGATCGAGACTGCAAGGGCCGACCCCTAAAGGATCGAGGGCTTCCTTGGCTAACCCTTAGAGGGGCCGTACTTGCTTGGCCGAACACTTGAGGGTCAAGGCCTCCATTAAGTCTACTCTTGGGGGGTCGGCATGTTTGTTCGAATTCTCATTTATTTACATAATATTAAGGAAACGTGAAAACATTTTCTAGAATTTAGCAAATATAATGGTTCCTTCGCTCCCTCATTTAGTAAATTTGGTAAAGTGGCTTTGCACCTTATGTACTAATTATTAAAAATGTGAAGGGAGAAAATAACAAGCATAAATTGAGAGTTAAACAGTTGTTTTTATTGAGAGTTACTAGGGGCTTACATGCACAGTGTAGGAGAGTTAATAATATTTTATTTAAGTATGTTTACGATACTAATCTCGATGCATACTGCTAGGTGATAGTGTTATCATTGAGCATTATAACATACTCAATTAACTCCACTAATCTAAAGTAGGGTCATTGACTTTTATGTATGACCGATTATTCCGTCAAGACTTCTTAAATGTCCTATCGACTATGCCTCTCTACTGTTGAGAATTGTGGGGGTAAAAGCATGCAAATAACATGGCGGAAGCGTGTAGATGATTATAAAACTTGATTCCGTTAATAATTAATCCAATTAATTATTAATATACATGCAACCGCTAGATGATTTACTGTTGTGAATAATAAAAAACTCATCTTGACTAGCGCCTCTAATCAATTTTGACAGGAAGATTGTTAGAGAAAATGAGCTAGGAAGAGATTTTAACTCGAAGAGGAAAAGAGATGACTCAATTCTAGAGTATTTCTCAATTTGAGAATTAGTTTTCTTTAAACTGGGTGAGATCAAAATGAAAACCCCAAAGCTTTCTATTTTTAGTATGAGAGTAAATATTTAAATAGAAAAGTATAACATCTTTAAATATCTAATACTAAAGATATTGCAAAAATCAATTTTTCTTTCTTAATTTTAAACAAAAAATCTATGATACTAATTTTTTATTTTATTTAATATTTATCCAATAAATTTCAAAAAACATAATATATCCAATATTTAATTTAAATATATAAATTCGTATAATAATATATCCAATATATTAATTCTCTACTTTAATAATTATACAATACTTATTAATTCAATTAATATATCCAACATATTAATTAATATTCTCAATTTAATAATTGTTCGGTGTTTGAGCAACCTATTAAGCACCACGTGACAATTTTTTTTTCTTTTAATTATATTTTCTTATATATATTTAATTTTTTTTTATTGTAGTTTACCTAATATTTTAATTCGTAAATTTAAATTAACACTAATTTTATAACTAATTACGTATTTTAAAAATATATTTTACAAAACTATATTTGATGCATTTTATACTTGATGATTATTTGAATATTAATTTCATAATTTAAATCGACAAGTGATTATAAATCCATTGAAATGTCTCATGGTGTTTACCACTTAATTTTTTTAAACTTATTATCCAAAAACATAAATATATCTATTTTTTGTAAATACTTTTTCTTCAAATAATTTTATTCATTTTTTTCTTTAAATTTGAATTTTGTTTAGTTATTCTCCTTCATAATATTTTGAAGAACGTTTTTTAAATAAATAAAAAAAATTGTTTTTTTTTTAAATTTTTAATTAACATTAATTTCTTAATGCAATTAACAATTTATAAATATGTTTTATAACGATAAATTTACCTTAATTTTCTAATCAATTTTGTATTTTGAAAATAAGTTTAATAAATTAAATTCAAAGTAATACTTATTTCTATTTTTAATCAATTTAAAATATTTATTAATGCATATTGTCTTTGATTTTCTTTCCGAAACCGAAAATGCAAAACATACATATTTTTTTTTATATAATCAAATATCATTTATTAGTAAATAATATTTTATATTTATTAATTTATATTGTCAATATTGATTTTTATTTTATATTTTAAAGTGTTATATATTTTTATTTACAAATATCTAAATAAATTTTAAATAGTTAATCATTTATATTGTCAATATTATTTTCTATTTTAATAAAAATTGTGAACAAATAAATCAAAAGATACTATTATAAAAAAACTTCAACATTAGTGTTGGAATTTGGGAGTTTCGTTTTGAAATATAACCGTGCATAATCGAAAAAGGAAGAGGGGTTTTACCGTTCGATTACTTGGAACCCTAGAATACGTACTGAATTTCATCATCTTTCCTCAAATTTTCAACCCTTGCAAAATTGACATACAAATTCCATTGCGATCAGAAAAACCAAATCGATTGATTGGAATCTCAAAATTCAAACCTTTTCAAGTCCAAACCGTTACTTGCCGCTGATAATTATTATTCACAAGACCCGAATTTCCTCGAACTATTTACTTTTATTTTAAGCCATCATTGAGATCACCATTGTCACGCCCGATCTTGCCGGCTCCGTTCATCCATTTCTCCTCTCCGACTACCACGAACAAGCAATTGTTGTGGAAGAGAAGAAATATTATGCAAATCACCCATTCTTCCTTCAACTACCAAACAACAAAATACAAGAAACTCAAACACATTATGATAATATGTAACCAGAAAAAGAGATTATTAATTAAACTGATCTAAGCCATATAATCCAAAAATATAAGATAAAAGGGAAAAAAAATTAAAAAAAGGAAAAGAAATGGGTACAACACCTTGCACCATTTCAAGAGATAAACTTAGTAGTAGTGCCATGGAAACTCATTTTCCTCTTAGGGTATCGATGGTCTGGAAAATGGTAACAACAATTTATGGAGGTCTTCCCAGTACTAGACTAAACCTGACCAATAACATGTCCACCCTCAACAAAAGTTTAAGATTCTGAGATTCTCTTTCAGTTTGTCAAACCACATAATAATGACCATGATACTCAACTGGTACATTGTACATTACATGTTAGACTTCGTTAACCATAGAATATAGTTGAAGTAAAAACTGGAAACGAAGAATCGAAATTATGGAAGGAACTACAAAAAGAAGCACAAAGGGGAAAAGAGGTTAACGAAATGCATTACGTACCAATTCTGAGCGTTAAAAATAGGGGGTTCTGTTTTGAAAGAAGTTAGTGAAGAATCAAAGAAAGAAGATGGGTTCTACTTTTACATTACTGCTAGATTATTTGGAACACTAGAATACGCACTGAATCTCGCCATCTTTCTGAAGCATAGAAATTCCACACCATCCGTCAAACCAAATTGATTTATTCAAGTCTCTAAATTCAAACCTCTGGAAGTCCAAACCACTACTCGCTATTGGTAATTTGATATACACGAGCCGACAAGAACTCTCGAATCTAAAAATCCTAAAGGGGGAAGGACTTAAAGGGTGAGGGAGACAGTAAATATAGAAACCACGATCAACTATCGGTTGGAAATTCACAGCCGGTAAGATGGTGGTGGATAAGCTCCGAATCCAATGAGGGTTTGTAACCGCTTCTTTCATTGAAAACAAAGGATTCTTTTCAGAATTTTCGGGCATAGCCGTTTGGGAAAATATTCTTTCCCACTTAATTTAATTTGCATTTACTTGAAATTAATTTTAACTTGCATTTTTTCCGACCATTTTAACTTTCGTTTTAAAAAAACAATATTAAAATATATACAACTACAAATTACTTTTAGATTACTTTTTAAGTTATCAATGGTTGGAATGGCTTGTATGTTTAAATTTCAATGGTTAAAAATTAAAAAATGGTTATAAGTTTCCAATTTTGATATTAAACATAAAAATCAAACAAAATAAACCATAAACCCTAAACCCTAAACAACTTTGATCTGGTCAAAAAATATGATTAATCTATCCGGTCAAATGACTAATTTTCTTTAATTTAGAGATTAAACTAAAATTCTAAATATTATTTATTCTAAATCTTTTTTATAGACGTTTGAATCAAATAAAATAAGAAATTGTGTACATCAAAAAGAAATTTGAATGAGAGTTGTATGATATAAAGTAAGAATGTGAAAAATGATTATTTTTTAATGAACGAAGAAAACGAGAAAAAAAAAAATCTCCTTTTAGGACAAGATTAGTAAGTTTACAAGTACACAACAGGGCCGAAATTGTGTAGCTGTCTATGAGATGAGGTTCAACAAGCTGGGTCACTTTGCTGAGGAGTTAATTCCCACTGATAAGCAGAAAATCAGGTACTTTGTGAATTGACTTCATATGGGACTGCAGGCAGATGTTATGGCTCATAAGCCGGTTACCTTTAGGGGCTGCGTGAATTTAGCCAAGACTTTGGAGAGGAAGTTTAGAGGCCAAGGACACAATCCCGATCAGCACCACCAAGGTTTTAAAAGGAAGTTTGAAGCTTACAGATCATCTGGGCATAGTAACTATCATGATAAGAAGCCTTACAATCAGGATGAGCAGAGTCGGGGTAGAGGGTCAGGGTGGAGCCGACCTAGATTTGATCCGGGCAGTTACAGACCAGAGCAGCGTAGTTATAGACTTGAGCAGCGCAGTTTTGACTCTGACCGCCAGCAGAGTCGTCGACCTGAGCCACAGCAGACCAGATCTGATTACCCACCGCCCAGGCCCGTTCAGCAGCAGCCAAGGGCAGGATCTCAGATAGTGGAGAAGTGCAAACAGTGTGGAAAAAGGCATAGAGGACAGTGCAATGCAGCCCCTAGGGCATGTTTCAAGTGTGGAAAGCCGGAGCACTTTGTGAACAGCTGTGTTTACAGGGGAGGTTAGCAGTCAGCGACTGCACCGCGGCCAGCCAACACTCCTGCAGCTAGGTTGGCACAGCAGGAGGGCAGGGTTTTTGCCACCACCACACAGGAGGCTGATGCTAGTGGCAGTGCAGTTACAGGTACCTTACCTATACTTGGTCACTATGCATGTGTATTGTTTGATTCAGGCTCTTCTCATTCATTTATATCTGCTCATTTTGTTTCATGTGCTGAATTTGAGTTGGAACCTATGGGGTTCGAATTTGTAGTAGCCACTCCGGCAGGAGTGAGCATGACCGCTTGCAAAACGGTCAAGGCCTGCAAGCTGGTTATAGATGGTAATGTTCTGGATGTTATGCTCATAGTATTACCTATGAGCGAGTTTGATGTAATTATTGGTATGGACTTGTTATCTAAGAACCACGCAGTGATTGATTGTCGACATAAGGAGGTTGTGTTTAGGCCGCCTTCGAGACTTAGCTTCAAATTTTAGGGGCGAAAGTTTGGGGATTGTGTGAAGATCATTTCGATGTTACAGGCAAGAAAATTACTGTCCTCAGAAGCGAGAGGTTACCTAGCATCAATTTCTGGAGGGAAGGAAGCTAAGGTGTCTGTTGATGTTGTGCCTGTGGTTGGAGAGTTTGTCGACGTGTTTCCGGACGAGCTGCAGGATTACCACCACCTCGAGAGGTTGATTTTTGTATTGAGTTGGAACCTGGTACAGTACCTATTTCTAAAGCACCATACAGAATGGCTCCAACAAAGTTGAAAGAACTGAAGGCTCAGTTGCAGGAGTTTATTGAAAGCGGGTTCATCAGGCCGAGTCTGTCGCCTTGGGGTGCTCCAGTTCTGTTTGTTAAAAAGAAAGACGGGTCGATGCGTTTGTGTATTGACTACCGAGAGCTAAACAAGGTAACAGTCAAGAATAGGTATCCTTTACCCAGGATTGACGATTTGTTTGACCAGCTTCAATGGGCATCAGTATTTTCCAAGATCGACTTGCGTTCTGGCTACCACCAGTTGAGAATAAGGGAGGAGGACATCCCTAAGACAGCTTTCAGATCCCGTTATGGACACTACAAGTTTATGGTGATGTCTTTCGGTTTGACTAATGCGCCTGTGACATTTATGGATATGATGTACAGGGTGTTCAAGGAGTTCTTGGATAAGTTTGTGATTGTGTTTATCGATGATATACTCATCTATTCCAAGACCAAGTCCGACCATGAGGAGCATTTAAGAAAAGTTTTGTCAGCACTTAGGCAGAATCAGTTGTATGCAAAGTTTTCTAAGTGTGAGTTTTTGCTAGGTGAGGTTGCCTTCTTGGGACACGTTGTTTCGAGCAAGGGCATTTCAGTAGATCCTGCTAAGATATAGGCAGTAAGTAATTGGCGTAGTTCTACTACAGTAGCAGAGGTGCGGAGTTTTCTGGGGTAAGCCAGTTACTACCGACGTTTCGTGGCAAACTTCTCAAAGTTGGTAAGGCCTATGACTCAGTTGACCAGGAAAGGGCAAGCGTTTAACTGGACTGAGGAGTGTGAAAAATGTTTCCAAGAACTAAAAAGACGTTTGACTTCTGCTCCAGTGTTGGCAGTTCTAGAGGGTTCAGGTGGTTTTGTTGTGTACTGCGACGCTTCGAAAAGGGGTTTGGGTGCTGTTCTCATGCAAAAAGGAAAGGTGATAGCTTACGCATCAAGACAGTTGACGGACTACGAGCAGAATTACCCGACTCATGATCTAGAGTTGGCAGCAGTGGTTTTTGCCCTCAAGCTTTGGAGACATTATCTGTATGAGAAAGAATTCAAATATTCACCGATCATAAGAGTTTAAAGTACTTTTTCACTCAGAAGGAATTGAACATGAGACAACGATGATGGTTGGAATTAGTGAAGGATTACGATTGTGAAATTCTTTACCACCCAGGGAAGGCGAATGTGGTTGCTGATACTCTGAGTAGAAAAACCTCCCATTCAGCGGCCTTACTTGTTTCCCAGGCTCCTTTACAGAGAGAGTTGAGCAGGGCAGAGGTGGCGTTATTTCAGGAGGCTACGGCGCAGTTGGCTCGTTTGACCATTCAGTCTTCTCTGAGGCAGCGGATTATTGAGAGTCAGCAGAGGGATCAGGGTTTGACAGTTTTGTTTGGTAGGGTGCACGCCGAGGAGGGTAGTGACTGGTCAGTTGCCTCTGATGGTGGGTTGCAGTTCAGACAGAGATTAGTAGTTCCGGCCGACGCCGAGATCAAGGCCGAGCTGTTGTCTGATGCTCATAGTTCGCCGTTTGCTTGGCACCTAGGGGTACCAAGATGTACCAAGATCTTAAGCAGAGTTTTTGGTGGAACAATATGAAGAGAGATATAGCAGAGTATGTTAGTAAATGTCTGACTTGTCAACAGGTAAAAGCGCCGAGACAAAGACCAGCAAGGTTGTTGCAACCTTTGAACATTCCGGAGTGGAAGTGGGAAGACGTTTCTATGGACTTCATATCGGGTCTCCCTAGGACGCCGAAGAGTTTTAATGTAATATAGGTGATCGTGGATCGACTTACGAAGAGCGCTCATTTAATACCAAGAGCGTTAAATTACTCGGTTGAAAAATGGGCCTTGCTCTATTTGAAGGAGATTGTGCGGTACCATGGGATACCAGTGAGTATTGTTTCGGATAGAGACGCCCGGTTTACTTCGCGCTTCTGGAAAGGGTTGCAGGAAGGTCTTGGAACCTTGTGTAAGTTTAGTACTGCCTTTCATCCACATACAGATGGACAGACCGAGAGGGTCAACCAGATTTTGGAGGATATGTTGATAGCCTACGTACTTGATTTTCCTTGTAATAGGGAGCAGTGGTTGTACTTGATGGAGTTTTCATATAATAATAGCTACCAGTCCACCATTGAGATGGCTCCGTTCGAGGCCTTGTATGGCAAATGTTGTAGATCATCCGCATTTTGGGAGGAGGTTGGCGAGAGGAAACTTTTGGGTCCCGAGCTGTTGCAGTTGACTAATGATGCAGTACGGAAGATCCGCGCAAGGATATTATCCGCGCAGAGTCGACAGAAAAGTTACACAGATGTCAGATACCGGAATTTGGAGTTTGAGGTGAGGAATCATGTTTTCCTCAAGCTTTCTCCCATGAAAGGAATTATGAGGTTTGGAACCAATGGCAAGCTCAGCCCTAGGTTTATTGGACCTTTCGAGATTCTCGAAAGGATTGGAGCAGTTGCATACCGCTTAGCTTTGCCTCCCTCCTTGTCTAGCATGCACGATGTTTTTCATGTCTCCATGCTCAGGCAGTACGTTCACGACCCTACACATATCATCAATCATGAGCCATTGTAGATAAATGAAGATTTGAGTTTCGAAGAGAAGCCGGTTCAGATTCTAGATAGAAATAGAAAAGTTTTGCGGAATCGAGAAATCGGTTTGGTCAAGGTGCTTTGGAAAAGCCAAGCAGAGAGAGAGGCCACT
>JBBMEG010013833.1:0-30140 GCA_037832605.1 Cyclanthera cordifolia
GCCTTTTTATGTGACACATAACCTAGGAAGACACATTTTATGGCTCGAGGGTCTAGTTTAGACGATGAAGGACTGGACGTATGAACAAAGACAGTACAACCAAAGACTCTGGCAGGTAGATCGGAAAAAATCCGAATTGTAGGGAAAGTGTCTGTAAGATGCGCTAAAGGAGTTCGAAAACCTAATACTTTTATAGGCATTCTGTTAATTAGATAGGCTACTGTAAGTACAGCATCACCCCACAGATATTGTGGTATATTCATTGAAAATATAATAGCGCGACAGACTTCTAGCTGATGTCTATTTTTCCTCTCAGCAATACCGTTCTGTTGAGGTGTATTCCTACAGGTTGATTGGTGAAGAATTCCCTTACTATATAAGAATTCATTCAAGTAAGTATTAAAATATTCGGTTTCGTTATCTGAATGCAGAATGCTTATTTTAGTTTTAAACTAGTTTTCAACCATATTATAAAACCTAATGAAGACTTCTTTAACATCAAATTTGTTCGAAAGAAGATAAACCCAGGTTACACGAGTATGGTCATCAATAAAAGTAACAAACCATTTTCTCCCTTCCCGGGTTACTACCTTAGAAGGTCCCCAAACATCACTATGAATTAAATAGAAAGGCGCAGACGCTTTATAGTTTAGAGGTAAGTAGGAAATACGATGAGTCTTGGCAAAAGAACAATGCTCACATTTTATTTTCGAACAATCAATTCCTATAAAGAGTTTTGGAAACAAGCGCTTTAAATAGAAGAAACTAGAATGCCCTAACCTATAATGACATAACATAAAAGTTTCCCTAACATAATTAGAACTAATACTATTGTAACCCTGAATTTCATTGCAACTAGTCGAAGTTTCCTCAAAATAGTAGAGACCATCAATCAACCTAGCACGCCCAATCATCTTCCCCGATTCCTGTTCCTGAAAAAAGTAAAGTGAATCACAGAAGATAACACGACTGTTAGAATCTTTAGAAAACTTACTAACTGATAGCAAATTAAAGGTCAACTTTGAAACATGAAAAACATTTTATAGGATAATATGTGGAGATAACTTGATGGATCATTTTCCATAGACAGAAGAATAACTCGCATCAGCTATTCTTATTTTATCATAATATAGAGGATAATAATTTTGAAAGAGTTATGGAGAATTAGTCATATGGTCGGATGCTCCAGAATCTATAACCCATGGAGCTGAACTAGAACAGGAAAAGGTCCAAGGATAATTACCTGTTTGTGCCAAGGAAGCACTAGGATTACCACCAGAAGACGACGTGTCCTTTAGCAGTTTCAGGATTTGATCCATCTGCTCTTTACTGAACACGGTAGATTCAGCATTATTCGCACATGAGGTAGGAGGATGAGTAGGTTTCTCCCCCTGTCTACTGTTTCTTTGATTACCTGGTCTACCATGCAACTTCCAACAGTTTTCCCGTGTATGGCGTGGTTTATGACAATAATCACACCAAACGCGAGGTTTAACTGCTTGATTGAGTGCCTGATTACTAAGTACCTGATTTCCTGTAGCCTCCACTGATAATGTCGAACTTTCCACTGTATCCACAGATTTCTTACCAATCACTACATGCCGACGACTCTCTTCCCTACGAACTTCTGAAAAAACTTCATAATAGTAGAAAGGTTAGTCTTCCCTAGAATTCTACCTCGAACTTCATCAAATTCAACATTAAGGCCAGCTAAGAACTTGTAAATTCGACTATTTTCAATAATTTTGTTATAGTGTTTCTGATCCTCAGTACACTTCCATTCGTAGTTTTCAAATAAATCGAGATCCTGCCAAATCCTTTTCAAATAGTGAAAATATTGAGTTACAGAATTACCTCCTTGTTTTATGTCTCCCAGTTTTAGATTCAGCTCAAATACCTGTGATTGATTTTTCAGATCTGAATACATTTCAGTGACATTGTCCCATAACTCTTTGGCCGTTGAGTAACACATATAATTGCTACTAATTTCCTCAACCATGGAGTTCACCAACCAGGACATGACCATGGATTTTTTTGAATCCCATATGATAAACGTTCGATCGTCCTTTTTAGGAATCTTCTTTTCTCCCGTCAAGTATCCTATCTTGCCCTGGCCGCGGATGAACATTAGTACACTCTGTGACCATCTGAGGAAGTTGTCACCATTTAACCTAATAGTCGTTATTTGAATAGTCGGACTTTTAGTAGAAAGCCTAACACTTGACCCTTTATCATCTGTCATATTTACAGCCGAGAAAACAAAAAACCTCGCCGACTGTTGGAATATCCTACTGTCAGAGCTACAGGCTGTTACCGCTACTGGACAACACTGGAGGTCGCGAGTGCAGTCAGGCAGTCCGTGAGTTTTCCGCTGACAGTCTGGAAGTTTACTGTTACTGTTGAACCCTAGCAGATCCGCGAGTTCACGACAGTCCGAGCCGGCGCTAACAAAGGTCTGAAGTCACTGTTGTTGCTGCTGTAGAACGCTAACGAGGTAGTGAGTCGCGACAGTCCGCGATAGTGAGACGACGAACGCGCGACACAGATGCTGGCTAGGGTGAGGCAGAGGCGATGCGTGAGGTCGGTCCAAGCAGAGGCGACGCGCGACACAGAAGCTGGCTAGGGTGAGGCAGAGGCGACGCACGAGGTCGGTCCAGGCAGAGGCGATGCACGAGATCGGTCCAGGTAGAGGCGACGAACGCGTGCGACACAGAAGCTGGAATCGAGATTGACAAATTGACAAGCAAGGGAGAAAAATTCGTGCGACGCAGAAGCTGGAGTTCAGAACAGCTACAGTGAAGGCTATAGTGACGCAGTCTAGGGTTAGGGTTTTTTTTCTTTTGGTTTTTTTTTTCTAGCTCTGATACCATGTGAAAATTATGGGGAGAACTACTTGTTTTATTTCTCACACACCAAATACTTGATACACATGGGTTACTTAAATAGTAACTTTCCTAGCTAGAATAGGAAAACAATAAATAATAATAAAATAATATAATAAGGTATTTTCACTTATTATATTTACATATATAATTTAAATTTAATACTAGCATAACCAACAGTTTCCTATTATGTTTTAACATTGAGAGACAAAACTCTTGAGTTTGGTGTTATCTTCTTTGTTGATGCTTCTTTTTTTTTTTTTGTTAATTCCCTTTCTAAGAAGGCTCCCTTGATTTTTGTCTCTTGTTTTGTTTTGGTGCATTTCTGTATGACAAGTGTTTGGCCAAAGTCCTTATGGGTAGTAGAGAGCCAGAGAGGCAATGTAGAGTGATAAACAAAAACACACACTAGCACACAAAATTGACTATGAAACGCATGGACAATACATACCTACTTAACTAAAAGTTATCGAATTAGTCTACAAACCTTGGAATCGGATATATCTTATTACATCTTGTCAAGTGTTTTTATAGTTCGGGTGGTGAGCGCCTTCAAAGTAAAGAGTAGTGAGACTATGAAGGCGTTTGTTTGCAAAATTTCTGGAGTAGTTATTTTGAGTGATTAAAAATGAGAGATTCATTTGGGCGGTTATAAAGAAGAAATTGTAGCAATAGCTTGTTTGGATGAGTCTTTTATAGAGAGATTAAAAAAGCTCATTTTTACTAGCTCAATAAAATCTCAAACCAACAACCCTATAGGAAAAGAACGAGAAATGTAGGTATGATTGTCGATTTAGTCGGAATTAAGCACTATGGATTCATGGAACCAAATTAAAGGCACGGTTTAACATGTTTGGCACCGGGAAATAGATCGCTAGTACTCTAGTAGGTTTAGATTGTTTTTGAATTGTCAATGCTATATGGTTATGTTGGATTAAATGCGAGGAAGCTCTAGTTTTGATTTCCTTGGGTGTTTATGTATGTTATTCCCGGTTCTAAGGAAAATTCTTGATAATGTTCTTATGTGATTCTGAGAGGTTGTTCTTGAAATGTTTAGTTAAAAAAACTAAAACACTTAAAACATGAGAAAACTTCGAATTCAAACTCTCTCAAAGTGTAAGCTTGAATGATGAAGAGGAAGTAGTAAAAATGAAAAGTGAAAACAGAAAAAAAAAAAAAAAAAAAAAAAAAAAACTACAGAGCCTGGAAAGAAGATGCTTTCTTATCCACTCAACCTCAGATGAGTTTGAAAACAAGAAAGTTATAGTAAGAGCCACAGTCGAGTGTGCTATGCTTATCCACTCTAAGTCGAGCGTGCTATCATCTTTAACCTTGATGTTCAAGTTTAAATTGATTGAATGCTAATTAAATAGTTAATTTATTTTTGTTTTGTTTTTGTAGCTTGTTTAAAGTATTGGAACAGGTGTTAATGGATTCACTCTTGACCCTTCTTTTGGGGAATTCATTTTAACTCATCTAGACGTTAATGTGGAGAATTTCTGGCTGCCATGTGTTTTTTATTTTTTGGAATCCTTTGATGGCTAAACCTTTGAATTGCACCAATAATTTGCAAATAATTTTACTGACGTTTTTCTTTTTTAAGAGGTAATGTAAGTGTGCACTTAATATCTATTGCTATCATCTTTTTCTTCTTTAGATGGATTTGTATTTGATTCATTTCCTCTGTAACCATCTGCAGGTTCCAAATAAAGGAAAGATCTATTCAATGAATGAAGGAAATGCAAAGAATTGAGATGGTTTGACTGCAAAGTATGTGGAGTTGATTGGAATTGCGCTCAAAGACTTATTTATAACTCGTACGAACAGCTAGCTCGGTTTTTCTTGTTTGGGTATGTAGAGACGTGCATGTTGTGAGGAGGAAAAGAAATAAAGGGATTTGAGATTTGATAGAACACCTTGTAAAATAGAACTCTATCTGGATTCAAGTCGTGGTATAATGGACGTTTTGCTTAGCTACAATATTCTAATGCTTCAGTAATGAATATTGTAGTCGTTGTTGAAGAAATTTAGTTATAGTCGTTGGATAAACTTCTATACCCCTTAATAACCTGACAGTTTTCTATTCTATTTAACGAGAAAAAGACAACCAACTTAATAGTAAATATTGTTATTTTTCTTTTAATAATATGTTGCGGGGTGGGAAATCGAATATTTAACCTTGAGGTTGTTAGCGCACGAAGTTGGGTGTGCTATGCTAATTTAGGCTAGAATATTGTTGTAAAGGGGCTTGTACTGCCATTTTTTTGTCTCTTATGTACCTTTTTCTTCATTTATGTCTATGAAGATGAGCCTCTCATCTCAAAAGCAACCGAAGTTAAGAACGAATAGAGAGAAACTTAAGCATGTACAGTGGTTTGGCTAAACTTAGGTCTACAGCTAATTCACAATGTAAGTGCATTCATTCTCTTTCTTTTGAATTTTAATTTCTTAAAAATCATAAGCTTACTTTTTTTTCTTTTTTGAGTTTCTAATTGCTTGCTTATAAACTTCTATTTCTATATGTTTTGTGTTTGAACTAATCCTAGCAAACAAATAAGTCATCTGAAATAAACAACAAAGATTTAAGAGAGAATAGGGAGATGATTTAACCATGTATAGTAATTAACCAAACTTGGGTCTACAACCAATTCTAGAGGTAAATGAATTTAGTCTCATTCTTTTTTGAACTTTAGTTTCTCAAAAGCAATAAACTTACTTTTCTCTTTTGAATTTTAGTTTCTAATTGTTTAACTATTGACTTGATTTTCTTTATGTTTTTGTAGAACTAATCCAAGAAACAAACAAGTGATGTAAATGAAACAACAACAAATTAAGAGATTATGGAGAGATGACTCCAACATGTATAATGGTTGACCTTACATTGTTAACATCCAATTCAAGAGGTAAATGCATTCATTTTCATTCTCTCTCTTTTGAATTTTAGTTTCTCAAAAGCTATAAAACTTACTTTTCTCTACTTAATTCTAGTGTCTAAGTGTTTACTTTTTTTACTTCAATTTCTTTATGCTTTGTTTATGATTGTTTTCAAGAAAACAAACAAGTCAAGTGTAAGAAGCAACAAGAAGTACAATGGTTGACAAAACTTGGGTTTACATCCAATTCAATTGGTAAATGCAAGTATTCTCTTTCTTTTCATCAAAGTGGTTTACCAAATTCCCTGACAAACACTTTACAAGCACCCACATTCTTGAACTCAATTCTGCAAACACAAGCACTCATTCAAAATCACTTTAGTTTTACTACTCATATTGAAATTGTAAGCTATATATATGAATGCCCTAGGTTAAATGTGATGCTTAATTATTTAGTTGTTTGAAATAACTGATTAGGTAGTTAAGAAATTGACGTTACATATCTATTCTGTTTTGCAATGTTTCATTGAGCTACAGTTATTTGTACAGAAAATTATATGCAAAACTATCCCTGAAAAATTGGTTATGTTTGTACTTTGGTTAACTGATTGTAACGTCTTGAAAGAAACTTATGACTTTTTAGTTTAAAGTTCAACTTAATGGAATTTGTATTTATCATTTAGCTTTGAATGTTGTATGATAAGGTGATTCAAAGTTTAGGACTTCAAAGCATGTAAACATCTTGACTTGGCCGATTTATGTTGAACAAGTCAAAACCTAAAACTCAAAGAGTGTGGTAGAATCTAACAACTCTTTTATTACCAAAGATTAAAGAACTCTAGGGTTCCCCCCTCCAATCTTGAAGAAGAAAGTCCAATTACAATACTTGTCGAAAAATGCATTTCCCACTAAATCCAATACTTAATATACAAACTACCTAACTAACCACACATGTGACATCTCTACGTGCAACATTTTTCCCCTAACCCATCTTTTATGTGCATCACGAGTACACCTGTACTATAGGGGGTTATTAGAATGGTTTTGGCTTTATTAACATAGTTATTAAAAGGTTGAAAGTTGACTAGCATATCATTTTAAAACATTTACAACATTTTGGAATTAAAACATAGCCAAGGCATTACCATGCCACCCCATCCAACCTTGTCACGTAGGCATTTACGGGCTCATATGCTCAATAGGGAAATTTCTAGGAGTTCAACCTAACTTAGTATCGTTACGATTTATGCATGATTAACTTTAGAGTTCGTATGATTCAACCACTGAAAAGTAAGGTGCATCTTCCATTTTTGTGGATCAATCATAGGAACTTCAAAGTTAAGCTTCCTTAAATTTAGAGTTCTTCGATTAAACCACCAAAAAAAATAAGGTGCACCTTCTTTTTCGGTTAATTAATCGTAGGACTCCAAATTTAAGAGTTCTTAGCTTGAAAGAATTCTTCGTTGAGTGGGCGACTTTAAAATTTACCTTAGAATCTTGTGAGTGCAAAAAATATTTACTAATAGGAATAGTTCTTAAATGTTTGATTGAGGTAGCCTTAGTTATATTTTATCTCTTGCTTGTTTAGCTCCAAACAGATCTCGCTGAATTGTAAGATTACTTCATTAGGTTTGTTGCCAAGAGTTTCAAGTAAGAAGTTTGAGTTACTTGAGCATATTGAGAAACATTTATGCTATTCACAACATGAATTTCATATATCTTTCCACCAATTAGGATTAGTTTTCCATTTTTTATGACTTAAATCCTTCGTTGTTCACCGACTCAATAACACCCATGTGTATCAAGAACTTCTATAGAGGTACCTTTTTAGCTTAGGAACATGCTTGACATCTTTTAAGAGGACCTCATAGTTGTCTAAGAGTTTTAGTATCACTGAGCTCCCCTAACCACTTCACAAGTGTGCTTCCCTTCCTTGTAAAATGAGTCTCAGTCCCATGGTTAGTACTTCTCTAACCATCTGTAGTTTGATGCGATATAAAGAAAATTTCCAGAATCCAAGACTTAATTTCTATTGTTTTTTTCTCAATGCATTGTATTTTCATTAGTCACAACCAAAAACTTAACGAAATTATGATCTCTTTCTTCCTTTTCTCACTGAATTGACTTGTTTCTTGTGTTAAAATTTTTTTTTGAGTGACTTCGCATTTCTGAATTCTCTTTCCTTCTTCATTCTTTTAATTCAATACCAATACTAATTTACGTATGATTTTTTATTTGTTTAGTTCGTGCAATACAAAGTATAAAGAGTTAGTAGAAAAGAAATTGAACAACAAAAAAGATACTAGATGGAATGATTCTCCCAAAGAAATATAAGTTCCCAAAGGCCTTAAACTTTCATTTCTCTTTTAAATATTAGTTTCTAAATGTATATTTTTTATTGACTTCTATTTCTGTATAGATTGTTTATGATCTAGTTCAAGAGGTAATTAAATATATTCATTCTCTTTCTCTTTTGAATTTTAGTTTCTCAAAAGCCACAACATTTTCTCTTTTGAATTTTAATTTCTAATTGCTTACTTATAGTTTTTTATTTCTTTACGTTTTGTGTATTAAGTAATATTCAAGCTAACAAACAAGTCATGTGAAAGAAACGATAAAGAGTTGAGAGAGAATATAGAGATATATTAGAGTTCGCCAAACATAGGTACACATTCAAATAGAGAGGTAAAATAATTCATTCCTTTCTCTTTTGAATTTTAGTTTCTCTAAAGCAAATTTACTTTTCTCTTTTGAACTTTAGTTTCTAATTTTTTACTTATTGACTGCAATATCTTTATGTTCTGTGTAAGAACTAATCCAAGAAACAAACAAGTCATGTGAAAGAAAAAAAAAAGTAAGGGAGAATAGGGAGATGACTCAAGCATGTATAATGGTTGACAGAACTTGGGTCTACATCCCATTCAAGAGGTAAATGTATATTCATTCTCTTTTGAATTTTGAATGTTAGTTTCTCAAAAGCCATAAACTGACCTCTTTTATTTTTCTTTTGAATTTTAGTTTTTAATCATTGAATTATTAACTTATGTTTTTGTGTATGAACTATTTCAAGCAAACAAACTAGTCATGTGAAAGAAACAATAAGAAGTTAAGAGAGAATATGGAGATGACTCAACCATGTATAGTGGTTGACGGAACATGAGTCTACATCCAAATTCAAGCGGTATATTCATTCATTCTGTTTCTCTTTTGAATTTTAATTTCTCAAACGCCAAAAAATTAGTTTTCTCTTTTGAAATTTTGTTCGTATTTGTTTAAATATTGACTTTGGTTTCTTTACGTTTTGTGTATGAACTAATCCAAGCAAACAAACAAGTCACATAACAAAAAGAAAATAAGAGGGAATAGAGAGATGACTCAAGCATGTATAGTGGTTGGCTAAACATGAGTCTACATCCAATTCACTATATAACTGGATTCATTCTCTTTCTCTCTTGAGTTTTAGTTTCTTAAAAGCCATAAACTTACTTTTCAATTTTGAATTTTAGTTTCTAGTTGCTTGTTTATAGACTTCTATTTCTATATGTTTTGTATATGAACTAATCCAAGCAAACAAATAAGTCATGTGAAATAAACAACAAAGATTTAAGAGAGAATAAAGAGATGATTTGACCTTGTATAGTGGTAAAGGCATACTTTTAACAAGTATTGTAATTGGACTTTCTTCTTCTTGAACATTGGAGGGGGAACCCTAGAATTCCTTAAGCTTTGGTAATAAATAGTGGTTAGATTCTACCACACTCTTTGAGTTTTTGGTTACATGATAAATACAAATTACATTCAGTTGCACTTTAAACTAAAAAGTTTTAAGTTTATTTCAAGACATTACAATCAGTTAACCAAAGTCAAACAAAACCAGCTTTTCAGGGATAGTTATGCATATAAATTTAAGTACAAATAATTGCAGCTCAATATAACATTGCAAAAAGGAATAAATATGTAATGTCAATTTCATAACTACCTAATCAGTTATCTTAAACAAAGAAATAGTTAAGCATCAAATTTAACCAAAGGCATTCATATATATAGCTCACAATTTTAATATGAGAAGTAAAAATAAAGTCAATTCGAAAGGGTGCTTGTGTTTGGAGAATTGAGTTCAAGATATGTTGATGTTTGTGAAGTGTTTGTCGGTGAATTTTGTAGGCCACTTTTATGAAAAGAAAGAGAATAATTGGATTTACCAATTGAATTGGATGAAGACCGAAAATTTGAAAACCACTATACATGCTTAAGTTATCTCCATGTTCTCTTAACTTCTTGTTGTTTCTTACCAATGACTTGTTTATTTTCTTGAATGAAATCATAAACAAAGAATTAAAAAATTGAAGTAAAAAGGTAAACACTTAGATACTAAATTCAAAAGAGAAAAATAAGTTTACAGCTTTTGAGAAACTAAATTCTCTTTATGTCGTTATATGTAGATTATAAAATTAATTCACGAAAACTTCACAAGCATCCACGATTCTTGAAACCATTTCTCTGAACTGAATCACCCTTTAAAACTCGCCCTTTTTAATTCTCATGTGAACTATATATATGATACCTTAGGTTGAATCAAGCATGTATAATGGTTGACCACATTTTGTTTAACATCATTCTTATTCTCTCTTTTGAATTTTAGTTTCTCAAAAGCTGTAAACTTATTTTTATCTTTTGAATTTTAGTTTCTAAGTGTTTACTTTTTTTACTTCAATTTTTTAATTATTTGTTTATGATTTTATTTAAGAAAACAAATAAGTCATCGGTAAGAAACAACAAGAAGTTTGGAGAGAACATGGAGACGACTCAAGCATGTATAGTGGTAGACAAATTTTCTGTCTTCATCCAATTCAATTGGTAAATGCAATTATTCTCTTTCTTTTCATAAAAGTGGCCTACAAAATTCACCGAAAAACACTTCACAAGCATCCACATATCTTGAACTTAATTCTCCAAACACAAGCACCATTCGAATTGACTTTATTTTTACTTCTCATATTAAAATTGTGAGCTATATATATGAATGCCTTTGGATAAATTGGATGCTTAATTGTTTCCTTGTTTAAGATAACTGATTAGGTAGTTATGAAATTGACCTTACCTATTTATTCATTTTTGCAATGTTTCATTGAGCTACAATTATTTGTACTTAAATTTATATGCGTAAATATCCCTAAAAAGCTGGTTCTATTTGTACTTTTGTTAAGTGATTGTAATGTCTTGAAATAAACTTAAAACTTTTTAGTTTAAAGTGCAACTGAATGGAATTTGTATTTATCATATAACCTAAAACTCAAAGAGTATGGTAGAATCTAATCACTCTTTATTAACAAAGAATAAGGAATTCTAGGGTTCCCCCTCCAATCTCCAAGAAGAAGAAAGTCCAATTACAATACTTGTTAAAAATATGTCTTTCCCACTCAATTCAATACTTAATATACAAACTACCTAACAAACCCACACATGTGACATCTCAACATCCATTACTTTCCCCCTAACCCATCTTCTATATGCATCACGAGTACACCTGTACTATAAGAGGTTTATTAGAATGTTTTTGGCTTTAATCACATAGTTATTAATAGGTTGAAACTTGACTAGCATATCATTTTAAAACATTTACCATATTTTGGAATCAAAACTCAGCAAAGACATTACCATGGCACCCCTTTCAACCTTGTCATGTAGGCATTTACAGGCTTATAAAAGTGAAGACCTTCATACCGGTCCTTTCACCATTGTATTTTCTCACTCATATGCTCAATAGGAAAATTTCTAGGAGGTCAACCTAACTTAGTATTGTTTTTTATTTAAGCATGATTAACTTTAGAGTTCGTATGATTCAACCACCAAAAGTAAGGTGCACATTTCGGATCAATCATACGAACTTCAAAATTAAGCTTCTTTAAATTTAGAGTTCTTCGATTAAACCACTGAAAATTAAGGTGCACCTTCTTTTTCGGTCTATCAATCGTAGGAACTCCAAATTTCAGGATTCTTAACTTGAAAGAATTCTTGGTTTGGTGGGTGACTTTAGAATTTACCTTAGAATCATGCGAGTGTAAAAAGTATTTACTAATAAGAAGTGTTCTTAAACGTTTGATTAGAGGTAGCCTTATTTACATTTCATCTTCTGCTTTTTTTAGCTCTAAAAATCTCTCTGAATTGTAGGATTACTTCCTTATATAGGCTTGTTGCCAAGGGTTTCAAGTAGGAAGCTTGAGTCACTTGAGCATATTGAGAAACATCTATGTTATTCACAACATGAATTTCATATATCTTTCCCTGAAAAACTGGTTATGTGTGTACTTTGGTTAACTGATTGTAATGTCTTGAAACAAACGTTCAAATGAATGGAATTTGTATTTGTCATTTAGCTTTGAATGTTGTATGATGAGGTGATTCTAAGTTTAGGACTTCAAAGCATGTAGACATCTTGATTTGGTACATTTATGTTGAACAAATCAAAACCTAAAAATCAAAGAATGTGGTATAATCTAACCAATATTCATTACCAAAGATTAAGGAATTCTAGTGTTCCCCTACAATCTTCAAGAAGAAGAAAGTCGAAAACAATATTTGTCTAAGAATGCATTTTCCCTTTATAAGAAACATGAAGACATTTCGATTCTTGAAACTTTGTTTTTTCTTCCCTTTATCAGAAACAAGCATAACTTATGCAACCTTGTGTTTGTTTTTGAGCTCAAGCTGTTTTGATCTAGGAGCATGAAGAATGACATCAACTGTCAATGAATCTCGTCCATACGTTAGAGCATAGAATTGAGAAGTATAGTACTTTGATTATCTTGATCAATCTCTTCACCATAATTCGTTAAAACCATACAAACTTTTGAGAATTATCAACATTTTCTCCAAGCTCTTTAGAAGGATCCATTTTATAGCCGAAATAACATTCTTTAAGAAAATTCTTGTTAGTCAAAATTTTGGAAACATACATCTTATAATTTCTTCCACAAATCTACCACATTATCTATATCACATGCCCGACTTAAAATGTCATCGGGCAAATATAATATGACTATGCTATACGTTATTTCCTGCATTTCTAGTAATTCAAAATCACACAAAGAATCGGTGGACTTATCTATATCTTCTCTTTTTCAATTGCATCTATTGGAGTTTCTTGAAAGTCATGTGCCTTGGCAACCTTCAATTGAAAAAGAAGAGCTTTTATTATCTACTTCCATAATGCAAAGCCTCTTTTCTTGTCAAATTTCTCAATCTTGAAGTGGGCTTCCGTGAATTCATTTCTTCCCAAACAATCCAAAACGGATTTATACAACGAAAGAATCCCTTGATACAAATGTGTAAAGAATTGCTCCAATACAACTACAAGCTCTAATATCAAAATGAAGAACCGGATCAAACTAAGAAACAATTCTTGGTGGTGATAACATCAATTGCGGAAACAAAATCAAATATAAAAGAGGGAAACAAGAAGAACAACAATATTACGTGGTGCAGAAGGGAGAAGAATTCTTTTTATTATGGCCTTAATAGACTTACAACTTGTACAACACGAAAAAGGCTATGATGGATTTTATGTATGGTATTTCTCATTGGTATAAACAAATAGCTAAAAGATAAAAGAATATAAAACTAACAATTTGTTAAGGACACAATTTATTTTGTAAAAAGTAGTCGTATGCTATTATTTCTCTTCTTATATAATATTACAATTCATAAACTTAAACGGGTATTCGGTCTAATAAAAATGAAATTGAGATCTGATTCAACTTTGGTAAACTTAAAAGAGGCAATATCTTGAGAACTTGTTAAGAAATTTATAAGATAAGTTGGGTTATCCTCATATCCAATTGATTTTAAGATGGATACGACATTTTTTAATATGATATCAAATTTCATAAACCCAAACGAGTATTTGGCTCAATAAAAATGAAATTGAGATCTGATTCAAAATTGATGAATCCAAAGAGACATCATTTTGAGGGTCGTGTTAAGGAGTTATCCCACATTGAAAAACTGAGAAAATATCTTAGTATTTATAAGATAAGGTGAGAAACTCCTCCAATTGACAATTAATTTAAAATTTTATAATAAGCATATTTTTTTATCTAATTAACATTTATACTATCTTGTAAAAAATAAAATATCTTTTAGACCTAAAATAGTTCCAAAAAATGATTTTTTAAAATAAGCATATTTTTGCATCTAACTAACACTTATACTTTATTGTAAAAAATAAGAGAGCTCTTAGACATAAAATAGTTCAAAAAATTGTGACAAACCACCGGGCTTAGTTGAGAATAAAGTTAATAAAACATAAAAATTATTTTATGTCGCAACTAAGGTTCGAACCATGGTCAATTTTAAAACAATTATCTATTTACCAAATCCAATATTAGCATTTTATTTAGAATTTAAAGCTAACTATTTATGTTATAGAAAATCTAGGGTCTTATTACAATCCCTAATTTAGCCCAATTTTCCTACATCAATTTTCTCTCTCCTATGCTCTCACCCACGACCTCTCTTCGCGATTTCTCTCACCGATCTCTCTCTCTCTCTCTCGCCCGAATCGTCCGAGCCCACCCTTTGCCCTCGCGTCTCTCTCTCTCCAGTGATGTCCCTCTCTCTCACTACCGTCTCTCTCGCCGATCTCCCCCGTTTGCCATATGATCTCCGACGTTCTCTCCCTCACGATTTTCTTCTTTCCCGTTCGTCTTATGTCGTGGAGCCCTCAGGTATGGGTTGTTATTAATGTTCTGTTTTCGGCTTGGTTAGTTAAGGGTGAGGTTATTCCGGGTTATTGGATTGAAAGGGATCGTAGAGGCTTGTCGGGGGATATGAAATCTTGGTGTGTTAATCCTAGTTCTTAGTTGTGAGATGTCTAGGTTATTCTTTTTCATGATTTAAGTTGGAAGGAATTTGAGTGCTTCATTTTTGTTGTGGGCTTGTTACTCGAGAGGGTCTACTTGGCCGAAATTGCACGTTTGAGACTCGTTGTTCGATCAAGTGTTGTGTCTGCTTTCATTTGTTTAATTTTGTGATTTATGACTAATTATATTGAGTTTGGTTTGAGTTGGATTAGAGGTTTAGTGCTATGTGAGGTTGGGCAAGCTTAAGCTTGAGTCAAGTTTGAGTGTTAGGAAGGGTCGAGACCTTGATTGGCGGCTTGAACCAAAGGCTACTGGGTGCAAGTTGAGTCGAAGCTTCTAGTACTCTCTTAACCTTTGAATCTGTTAAGTTCTTATTGTAGTTTGGTTTATTGTGCTTAATCGTTAAGGCATCAAGGTGTGAAGGGATTGGTCGTTGACGCCATTAAGCTTGATCTGTTAGTTGCAAGTTAGAGCTTGGCGTGGGGATTGTCGAGTTAGGCTCTAGGCTAGCACTTTGGTTTTAGCGCCTGTGGTACCAACGAATCTCCTTAGTCCTTGAGGTTATTCGTGTTCTCGTTTGCTTACTGTATGTGTTGTTTGTTTCATTGTAGGTTTAGAGACTTACTCGAGTGCTCTCCTTGGGGATCGAGCCTCACCCGTTTAGTTCTAGTAAACGAGTGTAAGGGACCCTAACCGGGTGATGTTTGCTTGTATTTACCTAGAAACATAGGCTTGTTTGTTGTGCACGTTCGTATGTGGAATTATACTTTGCTTTATCATGCTTCGTATATTTCAAGCCGTTTGTTGCTCCTGTTTGGCTGGTTAGATGCTTGTAGGGTTTCTTGTTGATTTATGTACATGTATAAAGGATGGTAGTTTTGATTCTTGATACTCGTATGTTGTATATGTTTTAGTATCTAATGTATATATGATTATCTATTTTTATGTACTGAGCCCTAGGCGAATAAGGTTGTAGATTGCTTATGATACGTCTTTCTCCTATATGTAAATGTGCAATAGATTATAGGGTCATTGCATGCATTGTGTGTTGATGTGAGCATCGAGTCATTTTCTTGATAGTGTGAGCATGTCCGCCAGACGGCCTCGACATGTCTCTGCTCTGCCATAGGGTGGTTACAGTACACCGTAGGGTATGCAGCTACGTGACACGTCAGGAAACGACCTATCGGGGTGGCCGGACGCGGCAACGTTTTCTAGTAGACAGAGGTAGTCAGATGTGAGAGATTATGCTTGTGGAGGGATAGATTGCAACCATCCTTAGAGCGACACGTCACCATCGAGTCTGACCACAGGGTCTTTAATGAAATTGCTCTTAGATGTAAAATTGTTCCAAAAATGATTTTTTAAAATAAACATATTTTTGTATCTATTTAACATTTATATTATATTGGAAAAAAATAAAAATAGCTCTTAAATAGTTCCAAACATGATTTTTTTTACTTTTAGGTAGTATATTAAATAATAAAGTAATAAAATAACAATAACAATGTATGTAACAAAAACATAATTAGAATATAGATTGCAAATTTCATTAACAAAATAATCAAAATTCCTAATAGTTCCAAATATGATTATTTACTATAGGTAGTATATTAAATAATAAAGTAATAAAATAACCATAACAATTTATGTAAGAAAAACATAATTAGAATATAGATTGCAAATTTCATTAACAAAATAATCAAAATTCCATTATCTAACTTTAAACACAATCCAAAATGATAAAATAAGAATATGTATGGCAAATTTTAAGGAGAGATCACAAATATATCATGTACTACATTAAATAAAATTCTGAAAATGAAGTCAGCATACATAAATTTGCATAACAATTATTATTATTCATATCAGGAAAGAGGGTGATACAATATATAACAATAATACTTATCAATTAACTTAAAATATATTAGTGCAATTAACTTAGACGGAAGTGGACATTAGCTCCAAATCTTCGAGCATTATCTTAAACTACAAAAGATTAATATTATAACAAAAAAGGAAAAAAAAAAGGTGAACATAAAAAAAAAAAAAGTATAAAAGGATACAACAAGAAAAAAAAACGCACTTTACAAAAAAAAACATAAAGCATAAAAACAATACAACATTAAATAAAAGTGTTACATGCTAAAATATCTCGAAATATCCGGATAAGGCCAAAACCTCACGGTGGTCGGCCAAGAGAAACCTTGACCCCTAGGGGGTTGGCCAAAGGATACCGAGAGTTATTGAAAGTAAGCCAAAGTAGGCCAGGACCCCTCGGAGTTCGGCCAAAGTTGAACAGGACTCATTGAGAGTCAGTCGAAGATGTCGGGAGTCCCTGGGGGTTTGCAAAAGTAAGTTGAAACCCTATAAGGGTTGGCCAAAGTCGATCAGGACCTGTTATGGGTTGGTCAAAGGAAGCCGAGAGTACTAGAGGGTTGGCCAAAACTAGTCGCAAAAGGAAGTTGGTAGTCACTAAGGGTGGGCTAAAGTCAACAAAGACCACGGGAGTCGGCTAAAGTCGGCCAGGACCCCCGAGGGTCGACCAAAGTCGGTCAGGACCCTCCGAGGGTCAGCCAAAGGAAGTTGAGACTCCTTAAGGGTCGGCTAAAGTTGCCAACGACCCCCTGAGAGTCGGCCAAAGTCAGCCAGGACCCCTTGAGGTCGGCCCTTGCAGCCTCGGCCAAGAGTACCTGGAGGTGGGCCAAAGAAAACGAACACTCTCTTAGGGGGAAAGTCGTGGAGGCTAGAACTCCTATTGTAGTTGACTGAGTTCAAGTGACAATTAGATCGCCGATAACGCCCAGGAGTTACGATGAAGGTGAACATCCAACTAAGGGGGGAAGCCATGGTGGTCAAGATTGACTGAGTCCAAAGTCGATCCTTGAGGGGACAGTAGAAGGTGAACACCCACTAAAGGGGGGAATGTCATAGAGGTTAAGGCTCCCCTAAGAGTCGGCTTAGTCCAAGTGACAACTGGATACGCCAATAACACCTAGTTGTTACATCGAAGTTGAACACCCCTTTAAGAAGGGGACAAGCCATGTAGATCAGGATTAACCGAGTCCAAAGCTGATTCTAAAGAGGACTTTCGAAGGTGAACACCTGCCTAAGGTGGAGAGCCGTGGAGGTACGGCTTCCCTAAGAGCCGACCAAGTCCAAGTGACAACTAGATTTGCCGATACGGCCGAGCATTACACTAAAGGTGAATACTTCCTCCCTAAGGGACAAGCCATGAAAGTTAGTATTGATCGAGTCCAAAGATGATCTGTGAGGGGACGATCAAACGTAAACACCCCCAAAAAAGGGAAGAGTTTTGGAGGTCAAAGCTTCTTTAAGAGCAGAGCGAGTCCAAGTGACATCGTAGGTCGTTGCACCTCTAAAGGGGAACATCCTAGAGTTACACCAAGAAGGCTACACCCTCAAGGGGTCAGCCATGGAGGTGAGGATCAGCAAAGGTTGATCGAGTTCAAGTAACCGTCAAGTCAAGTTTGTTACACCTCTAAGAAGTAACGGTAAGATTACATCGGTATTCATTCCTGGCTTAATGGCAGACGTTTGGAACGACCGACCATTAAGCCACCATTAAGTAAACTGCATCAATTAGAAGCTTGGCTGCTAGGCTAGGTTATTCTCCATTTTAATCTACGTTGAATGCGCTAACAACCCTCGTAGGCCCTTTCTAAGTTCCAAAGTACTCTCAAATACTTTCCTAAACTCTTTACTGACTTAGGCATCAAAGACCCTATGACTCACACCATATCAGTGTTCTAAAGCTTTTTGTTTTCAAGCATCTTGTTTCTGATAACAAACTAATTGAACCGTTAATATGTTGACCATTTTTCGGTACCAATAGTTGGTGGTGTTTGTTGGGATAAGTAGTGTTCTACCCAAACAATTCTTGATCCTTATGCTTTTTCTACATGATATTGTAACAAAGAGAGTCATAACCACCATGTTGTCGACCAAAAGTCGGATGCTGAGCATGCTTCAAGAAGAGTCGCATCTAGAGGACATGAAGTCATTCATGTTGAAACCATCTAGATAATGGTGGAGTGCCCAGGAAAGAAGCGGAGCGTGCCGATTCAAAGTTCACAGCTTTGGAAGAACGAGTGCAAGGGATGAGCTAGAACTTGAGTTGTCGGATGGAGCTACTTCTACAGCCTCATCCAGCTCATGTTGCAGTTGTAGAGAATCAGCGAAAATTGCGGGATGTGGCATGGCGATGATCTACCAAGAAGAAGGTTGAGGGGAGAAGTTAACACCTTTGGTTCAGGACCATGCCAAAGGGAAAGCCCGAGCCATTGAGGCTTCGAGACAGGATTCTTCTTAGACACTAGAGATTGGTCGCATGACATCGACAAGGCCATAATTATTGAAGAAAGAAGCATTCGATCCATCAAAAGATCGGTTCTAGAGTTAAAGAACGCTTCATAATGCAATTGGTTAGAAGCAACTAGCCGCGAAGTCCATCTCAAAGGTCACCCACCTAGCACCCTTCAAGGACCCCAAGTATAGGGAGACAGGATCAGACTTGGGGACGAACATGAGAGATGTAATTAGCCAGCACCGAAGGAAGGCAGCAACTGTTGGAGCCAAGGCCAGCCCTTGTTAGCTCAGCTTCGTCTTCTCCGAAATTAATTAGGAGATATGAAAAAGACGCAAGACCAGGATGGACTTGACCTGGACAATCTAGTCGATCCTCTTTTCACCAATGAAATTATGGAGGAACCTGTCTTAGTAAAATTCAAGCTTCCAAGCATTAAAAAGTATGACGGATCCAAGGATCCCGTAGAACACTTGGATATATTTTGGGCATGGATGGAACTCCATGTAGTCTGAGATGCAATGCTGCCCACATCGCACCAATGTTTTTTTTTTATAACAGAAATAAATAAATAAAATAATAAAAGAAATATATAAATAAATAAACAAAGGAAACTTAGTTTACAAATGGAGAAATTAAAAGATATCTCTAATGCATGTATGCATTGGAGATGCCCCCACATTTAGAATGCTGCTATTCCTTGACAAGATTGAGAGAGATGCATTTTCTTAACGTCTCTTCCCCAATAGTGTTTTAACCTATGGCCCTTCACCGTAAACGTATAGTCCTTCTGAATGTCTTGGATCTCAACTGTTCTACTATTATGCATATTGACAACTCTGTAAAGGTCCCTCCACTAAAATTTAAGTTTTCTTGGGATGAACTTCAGTCTTGAGTTGTAGAGAAGAACTTGTTGCCTTGGTAAAAATACCCAAGGCATTATTCTTTTGTCTTGTCATTTCTTAGTCTTCTCTTTATACATCTTTGCATTCTCATTGGCCATTTGTCTATACCTTTCTAGCTCCATCAGTTGTAATTTTCCACTCTTCCCAGCTACAATGAGATCCATTCAGCTTCTTTAGTGCTAAATATGCCTTGTGCAATAATTCCAATAGTAGATGACAAACTTTTCAAACACTAGTCTATAGGGGGACATTCCTAGAGACCAATCTTTTCTCGTGGGTCCTACCCCCTTTCTTTAGTATTTCTTTTATCTCTCGATTAGAAATTTCAATATGGCCATTTATGTGGGGATGGTAGGGTGTTGTAATACGATCTTTAATATTATCTCCGTGCAACACACTGGCCATTGTCATATGGACAAAGTGTGAACCTTCATCACTAATGATAGCCTTGGGTGTTCCAAAGCACATAATATTTTCTATTATGCCTGAGGATATCGTCATCATACACCATTGGAATGTGGCTGAGGCATTACACAGGCCAAAAAGCATTCTCTCTAAAAGAAAATATTCCATAAGACTATTGAAAATTGTCTTCTCTTGATCTTTAGGATCTATTATAGTTTGATTATATCCTGAGTACCCATCAAGAAAATATTCCAGTAATGCGATCGAACATCGGATCTGTAATCTATACAGACTCGCCATTTAGTGGTTGTCTTAGTAGGGATCAATTTATTCTTCTCATTTTGAACAACCATCATACCACCTTTTCTTCAGTACGTATTGGATAGGGCTAACCCAATTGCCATATGCAATTGGATAGATAACTTTCGCATCCAACCACTTTATAATTTATTTCTTCACAACTTCCTTATTTGCAAGATTGAGTCTTCTTTGCTGTTGTACTAACCTTCTTACCACGTCTTCCAAATTAATCTTGCGCATGCAAAAAGATGGGCTAATGCCTTCAATATCCGCAAGTATCCATCCTATTGCTTTATTATGTTGTTGCAACAGGTCTAGCAACAACTTCTTATTTTTAGGTTCTAAAGTAGAGGAAATGATGAATGAAAGAGTTTCCTTCTCATCCAAGTAAGCATACATTAAATGTTGATGAAGTGGCTTTAACTCTAGAGTAGGTGGCTTTAAAATCGATGGCTTCATAGGAGGAACTTTTCTCTCCCTCAAACTTTAAGCATCAAAACAAATGAAACTAGAAAGCATCTTACATTCTGAATTACGTAGGTTAAACAAACATAAAAGTGGGTGAAATAAGTTGGAATGCAGGTCTGACACACGTTGCAAATGGGGCAAGAATTGTCTTTAGTCAAACAATATCAAGAACAATACTCACTATATGGAAACATGTAGTAAATAAATAGATGCTAAGTAATATGCAACATATTATTAATTAAAATACAAAGGTCATTAATTAAAGTCTTTGACATGGTAGAAAACTAAGTTTATACTGCACATTAGGCCTTCTACCGAAGCACACTCTCTCTTGATTTTGTTGCGTTAAGGATGTGCTACGTATTCATTAGTAGGGGGTTGTGGGAGACCCTTTCTAAACCTACTAACTTAATACTAGTGAACCTAATAACAATCAGTAAGGACCTTTCATTTCATTTCCACTCTCGATGCAAAGCAAAAGGCACACAATTAATGGATGCCTGGTCAATGCTTGTAATTAACTTGCTTACTTTGTAAACATTAATCTCTATATTGTCTTAACTAGTTACTTGATTATCTCATTACTGAATGAACATACAAATACTTAACATGAAGAATGTTGTCTACATTTAGAATGTAGAGAACGTTTCCAGAAACAGTACAACCAAATGCTTTACATAAAGAATGCATGCAACAATGACAATCAGAATGCAAGAGACATCGCCAAAAATAGTACGACCAGAACTTCTACATAGTGAAAGCATATTAATCCTAAGCAATAAAGCTTCTTTGACAAGTGATGATGAAGCATGTTTCTTATAACTCATTACAACATCCAAGAGTATGAATGTTATCAATGACAAAGGTGGATACCCACTTAACTTGGATCAACTATTAGAGTCCAACTGCTAACTGTACCACATGATAAAACTCGGTAAAACCAATAAACATCTTTATCATCCTCAATTTTAATCCCTCTATGCACATATAGAGACAAGACCTCATACTAGCATATATAAATGGCATGTCTATAGAATCATGAATACCTATTGTGGTCATAATTTGTTTCATCAACATCATAAAATTCATGTCATAATCAATAGTAGTTTTCATCATCACATAATTAATATACAAATTCTCATGGTTCCAAATGTCACTATGAACAATTCGTAGAGGAATAATACTTGAACAACCTATTAAAGTAAAAATGAATTAAATTTATAATACTATTGTACGGCTAATTTTTTTCAAGATTATATTGCTTGTGGAACAAATGAATATTCTGATGGAATGTTAGGTTACATTAACACACAACAATATCAAATGGTATGATAAATTTAATACATATAGTATAATGTATATCCAAAATGTAACAGTGTTACATACATTTCTTTATCACAGTATTATGTATATAAAGATACAAGTGTTAAAATGGAATACAAAAAGTAGAAAAAAAAAAAAAAAATCTTTGCTACAGAAATGTTATGAAAAAAATGTCAATCAATATTACAGTAAAAAATGGTAAAAAATAATCTACAATATGGTAAACACGTTTCAATCAATAAAAATCTCATTAAGAATATATTTGATCTTTATTTTACAGCGACACAAATGGCAAGCATTAGTAATAAGGGTAATTTAAAAAAGTTTGACAGATTATACATAATGAAAGTTTGACATAATAATAGAAATTCAATACTTCTTAAAATTCGTATTAGGGTATTGTTGGCGACCCGAAAATATTTATTTAATATATCAAAATTTGAATAAATATATATACAATTAGTTTAGAAAGTGGACATAAATATAAATAGGCTTTTAAATGCGAATATCTAATACAATTTCTCTTAAATATTCTACCAATCTGATAATGTTTTTATGAATACTAATTAAAATAATATATGTTGTTTCAAAAGAAAATTAAAATAATATACGTTAAAAAAGCAATAATTCAAAATATTTTTAATCATTTCTTAAAATAATGAAATTTCTCAATACCTGCAACACTAACTTGGGCGCTGATTTTAGGATTTCAAATCCTAAGAGATTGACTATTAGTACTTCATTGAAAGTTTAAATTTTCGATTCTTCAGTTTCATTTAGTCATGCATTAATTCTTCTCTTTCGCTATTGTTTCTAACTTTGATGCTACTTGACAGTGATAGGTATTGTTCTTTCCATTTCATTCATTGTGAACTTTCCCCTTTTCGTGATATATGTTTCGATTTGTTTACTAAATTTATTTACAAGATTCGATGCATTGAGATTTTCAGTGTTTCTTTTTGTTTTTCCTTTTTGTTTACTGAATTTCTTTACAAGTTTCCATGCATTGCTACTTGTTACTACTAGTAGTACTCCGAATTCACTTTGCGGATTTGATTTAGTTTTCTCTTTTGTTTTTGTTAAGGATTGATTTTCTATTTAACTGCGAATGAATTTGAATTGGATAATTAAATGATGGGTTTAAGCTTATTTCTCTTGTTGATTACTTTCATGTAGTTCGGACAATCAGAAATCCTTGACTGGAAAATAGTATGATGGAGTGTTTTGGAAGTAAAATTTAAGAGTTTCTCCATTAGTTAGATTCATTGATTCTTGACTTCCATTATAATATTTCTAAATTTGGTAGTTTCTAGAGATTAGGTTGAATGAAGTGATCATCAAGGAATTCCAACTCCATGCTTTGGAGAGTTTCAATGGGCAACGAGAATTTTACTTTTGTTGCTAAATATTTTCTAAATGCTGAATAAATTCTATACAAAAACACTAATAATAAAACAATAAGCTAGTTTTCTAGCAATGATGGTGAATATGATCAGATTAGGGAATTTATATTGTAATTAAATATATAGATTCTTATGGTCTTGTTGTGAGAAGTGACTTATTCCTACTCATGTCTTAAGTCTGCTCTCATAGATCATTCAACAAATGATTAATGAATTCTTGTTTACATTTCCTATGTAATAAGTTTAAGTAATAGAATATAATATCGATGAATATCTCTAGTCTCCTCCTAAAATATCAATAGTTACTGTAGCTAAACTAATGAGTATATATATCATGGTTTTCTCAATCTATTCCTCTTTCTCAATAGTGAACATAATGCATACATTATGTGGGTAATCATTTGACAAGTGTTATATTTGTTAGGGATCGTGCCATGAAAGCCTAGTAGTTTGTAATTTAAAGAACAACATTTAAGGTAATTTTCAATTATTAATAAAGAGTTATTAATTATCATTTGCTTAAGTACGTTGATTGATAATGTAATCTGGTTTTACTTCCCTTAAGTTGATTTTCAAAATTGGTTGGGTGTTTGAATTTGAGTTCTAAACGTCTTATTTTTTTTAACAAGTCTATCAGATCAAATATCTAGGGTTCTTTAACATTTTGATATCATAATTATTGTATTTTTGATTTTTCAACATGATTTGGAGTTTTTGGGTTTGAGTTCTAAAAGTCTTGTTCTTCGACAAGGTTGTTAGTTCCAATTATCAAGAATTTCTTATCATTTCGTATCAATATGCTTTATGCTCAAGATCAAATATATGATTTCCTTGCGTTTTCTTACATTTGTTTTTTATTCTCTTTTTTTTTTCATATTTTTGTAATTTGTCTAGTTTTGTAGTTTGGCTAAAAGCACAAATATCTCATAGTTTCAAATATTTTCTTACTTTTTGGTGTTCTTCAATAATGTGGATCAACGTTTAAGCTAAATTTCTATTTCTAAGATGCTCTAGTTCAATCTTGTTGATAGTGAAAAATATGCAACTTTATAACTTGTTCTTAAAAATTGTTATACCTAAGAACATGTGTTCATTGTTCTTCTCTTATTACCTTTTGACTCTAAAACATGCTAAATCCAATAATCTTTTATTTTATATGATATTTTATTTTTATTTAATGTTTGGTTTTCAAGTATTGGATGTTACATTTTCAAATTTTCAAAAGCTGGAAGTTGCGCATTTAATATGGGCAGTTACAGTTTTACACATTAAATTTTTCAACATTTAATCAAATTGTAACGCCTTTGCTTTAAATCTTCGGCCAATAGTTTTAAAACGCAACTCTTGTGATCAAATTCCAGCCAATAATACTAACCTTTTGGGAGTTACATTTCTAGATTTGAATTTTCTTTCTGTTCTTAGATAAACATCATGGTTTAACAAATTCTGAATTTTGTTTTTTTTCAAAGGCTACTGCTTACTATCTATTAGAATTGCAAATAGTCTTGGCTTTACTATTTGAAAGTAAGATTTATGAGAATGAGATGTGATATTAAGGGATTTGTAAAGTTGAGTTTCTTTTTTACTTTAAATTTGTTAAAGATCTTGGTTTTTTTTTTCTTGTCACTTTATATTACTAGAATATTTGGACGCGCGTTGCACGTTTAATGCATTTTAATAAAAAGATAAGTTATTCTTTTCATAGTGTTATTTTTATATTTGAATGTGTCTTGCACGTCTAATATATTTTAATAAAAGATAAGCTATTATTTTTAAAAATATATGAATTAATACTATTCTTAGCTACTAATGTGATGGTTTCTACATATGATCAACTAATAATATTCATCATCATATTACAATAATTTTAAAATCTATTTTTTAAAACTTTCTTTCCATTATATTTAATGAAAATCAAAAGGTATAAAATTTTAAATACATGATGATATAATAGTTGAAAATAAAACTAATGAATGTATATAATTTGGAGAGAATAACAAATGAACCAAAATGATTTTTTTTTTTTTTTTTTTTGAATAGTGTTGAATAAGTTATAATATATCGTTTAAGTAGTTTTATCGTGAAGTTAGTGAATATATGAGTTTTAATTGAGGGTGAGGAAGTGATTTTTTATATTGATTAGAATTTTAGTAGGAGGAGGAATAATAGGATGAAGGATGAGAGGGAATAATAACATTAGCATATTAAATAGAACTCAAAATAATAGAAATGTTTTGAAATGAAATACAATAACAATCAATATAAAATAACATACAATGATGAAAACAAATTAAATGCAAGATTTTCAATACACAATTTTATCTTAAAATAAATTCACACAATTACTTGATAATGATAGAACAAATATCATTATAAACACATTAAATATAAGATAAAAAAGATGAATAACAATTTTTCAACTATATATCAGTAACAACCATAAATATTTAAAAGATTAATTAAGATGAAAGGAAAGAAACTAATAAAAAAAATCTAGTAAAGTTTATATTTGTTTAACACTATACAAATATAACAAATGATATATAAAGAATGAAAATAAAATGTTGTGGTAATTTGCTTGATTTGTAGTTCAAAAATGTGCAAAAGCTAAGAAATCTTCTCGCATCTACTCGCATATTGGAAGCAAGCAAGTGTGTGACAACCCGGTCTTAACACGTAAGGAAACTGAGGTGTCAAAACTATGCATGAAATACTTTTAAAAATTTCGACCGAGTTTCCACTAAAAATGGAGAAACCGCACCTATAAAAACATAACCTGACTTTTATAAAACTTAAACAGACATCCTGCAAAAGAGTTTCAAAACATCCTACTAATCCAAAAGTCAAATACCGAGTTGAGCGCTCATTTTAAAACAAAACACATGCCAATACCAAAATGATTCGAAATAATGCATATACAAAACTATGCAAAAGTAAGAACGACTCGACACGTGTCAACAACTAGTCTTTTCCCCTCCGGTCGCCTAGCTGCCTCCGTCAACCGTCCTGGTATAAACCTGCACCTGTGAATGGAAGCCAGAGCCAACATGAAACAAAGGGTGAGTCGTGAAACTTAGTAAGAGAAACCCGCACGGGTATGCAAGCATATAATGATGAAAGCAAACATGTAGCATGAGTTGGAGCTAGCAACTTGCTAGGCAGTGAGCAGCCGAAATTGCTAAGGAATAAGTGAGCGCCGCGTTAGTAGGTTGGATCACTCACAGCTCTGCGCCGTGCGTGGTATCTGACGTGTTCGGATTGACCCCACAGTGCCGGAGGGACCTAGGATAGCCTGGGCGACTCCAGTGAATATGCCTTGCGTCTTGGCTCCATGTTGTACCCTGAGGGCTCGGGTTGTGACTTTGGAGTTTCAAGGCATCGCCTGGTGAGACTCCTTGAGTATCGCTAGGAGTTTTGGAACGCGTGGCACAGACACCCGAGAGTCGTGACGCTTTCCCATTCGTTTGTGCATGTTATTCTTAGACTTTTGATTAACGCTTGTCTTGTTCTATATGATGCGTGCACCCCGTGCGGGATTTCTTACTGAGTTTTCACAAACTCACCCCTTCGTTTTATGTTGGCTATGGATTCAAAATCATAGTTGCAGGTACGCACCAAGATGGATGATCGACCGCTGAGGATAGACCAAAAAGGGGGACATGTTTCGTTGCGTCTCATTTTAATAGAATTGTTTTGTCTTAATGCATCTTTTTCTGCACGAACCATTTTAATAACTTAGTTTGAACAGTTTTAGCTTTAAAATTGAGATCTCGAGTTCTTCAGGTTTGTTGACTGCCTGGATAGGATAATTGTTTTGTTTGGAACTTACAGGGTCGTTTTAAATGCATTTTGAAATGTCCAGGTTCTGTTTTTACATGTTTTCCAAGTATGGGTTTCCGATATTTTAGGAGAAACTCTGCCGAAATTTCCTTTAAATTTTTCATGCATTAGTAACGTTCGTGCTATAACCTAACGGTTATGGACCGGGTCGCTACACATTTAAAGTCTCAAAACTTGTATAAAAAAAAAATAAGTGATGATTTGTCTATTTCAAGGCAAATATAATAAGAAACAATGCGTTGAAAATGTCAAACCACCAAAATTCATCTTTACAAACACTTTAACAAAACGTTTTACATAGTATTCACCTCTAAACTCATCTTTACGAACATAATGTAACTTCTATTTTTTTGTTAAATTAACTGAAATTTCGGCAGCATAACGGCGTAACTCTAAGATTACCAAAAACTCTGTTAATCCTGTAAATTCCAGAAATTATATATATATAGACTACTAATCAAAATCCACAATATAGGAGACTTTGTCTTGCCAGAAAGATTTGCATAATAGATATATATAGAGACTACTTTAGTAAAAAATACACAATATCCAACTTAAGTACAATGTTATATACAAACAATATCGAACTTGAGTATAATGCAATACTTCTAACTTTAGTATAATGCTACATATAAACAATATTCAAAATGTTATACATGAACTAATCTTTGTTCGGTAATAAAAATCTACATATGAAGTCTGCCCATTCGATTCGTACTCCATCCATATCTTCTTGAGTGTATGGTTTCGTGGAGTTAAACTAAAGCATAAAACAGTATTTCGAAATTAATAAACAAAAAGTTTTGCATTTTATATAAACTAAAATTGTTAATGAAGTAAAACAAAAACTTAACAGTTTATTTATGGGGGTGTGCATGTTGGATATCATCTTTCGCATGAACAGTTGGATATAATATCAAAAAACTATTGATCCCAATTGATGAGGGCACTAGTGACCAAAATTTGATCATCAATATAATAATTCTACATGACAAGAATCTAAGAAATCAATGATTTATTATTTACGTACCTTCACTGATTTTCATGTTAATTTTGTGGGTCTGAACCCATTCTTTGATTGCCACAATCGATAAGAACTATAGAACAGAAGTGAAAACATTATGATAATAAGCTAATTGAAACAAAAAAAAACTACCAAAAACAAAAATACTTACGTATTCACGATATGAGCTAAACTCTCATTGGGCTCCTTCTGACCGAATGAGTTCATAATATAAACAGTCTCATATTCAGGAATTAGGACTACTAAAATCCAATGGTGTCTAAAACGACATAATGAGGAATTAGGACAACTAAAGAGTACCATCTGCATAGATTACACACTACAAAATTTAAAAATTTAAAATGCATACCCGGTATTAAATGGAAAGAAGACATGTTGACGGACATCTGTAATCATGTCAAAACGATCAGGAAGATTCTTGATTTGCTCTTCTTGATTTTGTTTTTC
This sequence comes from Cyclanthera cordifolia, assembly GCA_037832605.1. Taxonomy (NCBI): domain Eukaryota; kingdom Viridiplantae; phylum Streptophyta; class Magnoliopsida; order Cucurbitales; family Cucurbitaceae; genus Cyclanthera; species Cyclanthera cordifolia. Next base: position 29,059 of record JBBMEG010013833.1, read on the forward strand.
TAAAATCGATGCAAAACTACTACCGTCCACTAGTAAGTAGTTATCGAGAATTTGTTGATCGTAAGTAGCCCAAATGTAGCTGAAATAGATTTAGGAAACGTAAGTAATAAACCAATGTAACAAAGTTGTTATAATAATTGAAAAAGATATAGTACTTATGCAATGTAACAAAGAATGTGAGTGTACCCAATCTCTTCCATCTCACAATACTGCAAAATATCTTCTCTGGCAACGAAGCAGTTGTTGTGAATTCCAAACATATTCTCGGTAAGACAACTTGCAGCATGTCACTATCACTCATACTATGTTTAGCAAAGTGATAAACCAACTTGATTGTGGTTGGAAGCGTCATGCCTGATTGATGAGATTGTGTATTTGACACATCCTTCTTACCTTTGTTTGGAAGTGATGGCTATGACAATAAATTTAATCTATTATTAGTAAACTAATAGTGTGGCACATACTATACAGAGGAAATGTAAAATTAAATACCTTTTCCGATACGTTGGTTGTCTTAATAATCCATGCACGCGACTATGGCATAAAAGTGTTGACGGCTTGTCGAAGGTATTGAAGCTCGCCATTTAGAAGGATTGGAAGGTCCAAATCCTCGTTATTTCCAATTATTAAATCCACTAGAAAGCAGGCGTTGTACTTTCCTAGTGGAAGACTATGAATCTTAACAGGTGTGCCGCTCGATTCATACATTGTGCCAATGGAAACAATGTTGTCAACATTTTCAATGGCGAGTTGACATGCCACATCCTTCAAAGAAACACATAGTTAGAGTAATACCGATATTAATTTGATAATTTAAGAAAGGAAATGAAATAAAATTAATAATATGCAACTTACTTCTCCTAAGTCTTCGCCAACGAGATGGACAATCCAGGGTTGGTATCTAATGACTTTAGGCGTTTGAAGGATCTCATGTGCTTGACTCATTGGTTCTTCCAGAATCGAGGGTGATTGATTGTGATTACTTCCTATACAAAGAGAGCAACCAACTTGGCTAACACGTCCTTGATGCTCGGGTGTTCCCGTACTATCATTTGGACGAGCCATTTTGAAAAAAGCAGATG